>VDFB02320994.1:0-267083 GCA_007258455.2 Sequoia sempervirens | reverse complement strand
TTTTTAAGCGCCCAAACTTTAAAAAAAAAGCAAAAAATTAAAAAATATAACCCTGCCTATGTGGCATACGTGGACCCCACCATATTTTGCTCTCTTAAGAATGAAAGGAGGCCTCTAAAAGTTCATTATTTTCATTTTGTTTGTGTAGGGAGCCAAGGGTTTGAGAAGAAAAAAAATTGCAGCCATTGAAGGAGAAGGAGCAGCTGTTTGGAGGAGAGGAGGTTGAAAGAGTGTTGCTGGGAGTGCAAATCCATCAAAAAAGGTATGCATTTTCTTTCACCATTCTTTTTTTTTCATTTTTTTTGCAAAATATGAAGTTTGCATAGTCTGATTTTTTTTTATTTTGTTCATTTTCAGTCAACACTTGCATTCTAAAAACAAAAAATATGAGCAACAGTGAAGGTGGGAGTGATAGTGAAGTTGAAATGCAAGTTAGAAGGCAAACTAGAGAGCAAATAAGAATAACCCCTACCCAACACCATCATTCATCAACCAATTCCAAAACTATGAAGGACTATGCCAAACACCCAATAGACAAAAAAAAACCATTCCTTCAATTTGTGACAGCCATGGGTGAAAGACAAAAAAATTCAGGGGGGAGTAGGGTTTGGTTGTGCCATGTTTGTGAAAAGGAGTTTAGGGGCAGCTACACTAGAGTTAGGTCTCATTTTTTGGGTGAGGTGGGCCATGGAGTTAGAACGTGTCCTGCATTGACAGATGCACTATTTGTAGAGTGCCAAACAATTCAAATGGAGTGTGATGGTGGGGTTCAAACTGGGTCTCCTTCTTTCCCAAGTTCACAATCGTCTATGCCTACTCCTACTCCTAGTCCTTCCACAGTTGGTAGTACTGTTATCTTAAGAGGAAAGAGGAAGGTGATTGGTGGTGATAAGGGAGCCTCAGTTGAGTCCATGTTTCAAAACCAAGCACGAGAAACCTGTGAATCCTCCATTGCCAAATTCTTTTTTGCCCATGCCATTCCATTTCATGTGGCCCGTTCCTCTTATTTCAAACAAATGGTGAAAGACTTAGTCACTGTTGGTCCTTCATTTGTACCCCCTGGAGATCATAAGCTACGCACCACCCTCCTAGACAAAGAGTACTCCAAAGTTAATGTGTTAATGGAGGAGATGAGGCAAACATGGATGAGGACGGGGTGCTCTATAGTGATGGATGGGTGGACTGATTGTAGACGTCGGCCACTCATCAATGTCATAGTCACATGCCCTGCTGGTTCTTATTTTCTTGAGCCGTAGATTGTTCAGGAAAACGTAAGGATGCTGACTTCCAATTTTCCATTTTGAGAGATGCCATAGAGGAGGTTGGGGCTGCAAATGTGGTGCAGGTGATCACCGATTCAGCACGTGTGTGCAAATCGGCTGGATTGATGGTGGAGGGTACTTACAGGCATATATTTTGGACCCCATGTTGTGTTCATGCATTGAACAATGCATTGAAAGACATAGGGAAGATGGATTGGGTGAAGAAAACGGTGGCAGAAGCTAGAGAAATTCAAATGTTCATTTGCAACCACCACACCTCACTTGCTCTTTTCAGGACATTTTCAAAGAAGGAGTTTCTCAAACCTGTTGATACAAGGTATGCCATTTACTTCATTTTGTTTCACTTTCAATTTGTATTCATAATCTGATTTTGTTTTAAATTTTTATTTTTTAATGAATCATTGAATTAATGAATGTAGATATGCCACCTACTTCATCCTATTGGAGAGGATGCTTGAGGTGCATGAGCCTCTACAACTAATGATGGTCAATGCTGAGTGGACTAGATGGCCTAATGCAAGTTCCACTCAAGGAAAGAGCATCAAGCAAAAGATCCTCGATGATGATTGGTGGGCCAATGTGAGGTAAGACATATTAGATGGCTGATTTTCATATTAAATTTCTGATTTTAATATTTTAATTTTATTGTCCAATGTTCCAACTTTTGAAGTTTCTAACATGTCAAATTGAAATAACTTGTCAACTAATTATTTTGAACTTTTTGTTTGCATTTTGCAGATATATTTGCTCCTTTATCTCGCCCATTGTAGATGTCATTAGATATGCTGATACAGACTCTCCTAGTCTTGGAGAGATATATGAGACATTTGACACTATGCTTGGGAAGATCAGGCAAGTTATTTTCGCAAAGGACCCCACTTTGGATTTATATGAGCAACACATTAGGCCCATTGTGACGCGGAGGTGGAATACAATGAACACCCCGCTTCATATGGCTGCCTTTGCTCTAAATCCAAAATGGTATGCACCAAGGGATGGTAGGGTGCCTCCATGTGATGATCCTGAGGTTTTAGATGGGTTCACACGGGCCATTGAAAAGATTTATCCAGCCGAGCAAGCTTCAATACTTCGGTCACAATTTCTAGACTTTGCTAATCTTAATGGCCCAAACTTGAGCAAACCACAGGCGAGGTTGGATAGAGCTATATTAGCTCAAGGGAACCCTATTGGATGGTGGACCTATCATGGGAGAGATACACCACAGTTGAAGATACTTGCCACTCGCCTTCTTGCACAGGTTGCTAGTTCCTCTGCTGCAGAGAGGAATTGGTCTACATATGGCTTTATCCACTCTGTCAAGAGGAATAGACTTACCTCTAGACGAGCAGAGAAGCTAGTGGCTGTTCATAGTGCTCTTCGGCTTCAGGATCGACAGACTCCAGAGTATCGACAGACTCCAGCTCTACGGTGGGATATTGATCCCGAGGACGCGGCTCAGATAGATGAGGAGGAGACAGCTGAGGGCTTGGTTGGGGTCCCATTGGCTGAGGAGGAGCATTACGGTGGCAGTGACTCAGAGGATGACTCTGATTTTGATGCAGTTATGAGAGATGATTAGGGGCAGCAGTGCTCTTTGTTTATTTTGTAAATTTGTATTCATTATTGACATACGATATTGTATTTTGATTTTCATAGCAAACTAAAACTTTAAAACTATATGGCAGCAATGTAGCCTTTGGGCATTTTGATATAAGTTTATAAATTATAACTTGGAGGTTGTTTCATGATTCGTGTATGTTAATTTTGAATGCGTATTGAGTATTGGCATAATGTTGAACACAAATGTTATATGTTGATGTTCTATAATGTGTATTATGCATGCCTTATTCATGTTATGTATTGAATATTTAAAATTTCCCTATATTTTTTAAAATTTCCCTATATTTTTGTATAGCCGTCCCCTGCCGTCCCTAATTTTGGCCTCAAAAATCGGAAACTTGGGGACTCGTCCCGCCGTCCCCTGCCGTCCCCGTCCCGGAAACTTGGGGTAACCTTGGTATATACGCATACATACGTATACACAAGGGTATATATGGTTATACGCATGTATATATGTACACACCCCGCCTAATATCTGTGGTGAAAATAATATTTTAATATTATTGTCTAGGAAATTTACATATATGTGTGTATAAATGTATATATCAATAATGTGATTATAATTTATGATATTTACATAAATACATAAATGAATGTGTAAATATTTATATATTTATATATTTTATAAAGTATAGAATATATGTATTAATGTTAAATTAATATATGCATATATATAAATATATTAATATTTAATAAAATACATATATTATAAAATATATAAATATATAATATTAAACATTTAAAGTAAAAACATTTATAAACTTCAAAGTGAAAATATTGGCAAATATTTAAAAGAATAAACATTGAACTCCAATTAATAAAGTTAAAGGAATTATATCTTTTAACATATGCAATTTATTGGAGAGGAAAATTAAAAGAAAAAGTAGCCGCTAGTCTTAGGAAATATTGAACTTCATAAAAGTATTGAACTTTTCTAAAAGACAAATATTTGAATGCAAGCATTTGAAAAATAAATAAAACTCAGCAAAGAGCTTTCCCGTGAAAATGAGGAAGTCTTCAATGCAGCAAAAATGGAGGAAGAAGCTTTCAAAACTGGAAAATAGGGAATGCCAACAAAGTTCTGTGCTGTAACAAGCTGAAACTTGACCAAAAACGCAGCAAAGTGAGTCATTCAATTTTATGCGCCTGGCAAAAAAACGTGTTACCTGTAGGTGGCGTTTTTGGAGATTTGAGTTGAAAATTTCTGCATTTTCTGGCTCTATGGAGGTCAAATCACTCCTTTGTAAGGTGACTTAGGGTTTAGATACTTGCCAAGTGACGTTGATTGAGTTTACACGCTTGGTTGTCATTTTACATGCCCAAAATGGAGGAAACAGTTACTAATACGGGCCTATAAATACTTGCCCAGCCATCCATTGAAAGATATCTTGTGCAATTTATCTTTGGCGAATTGGAGAGTTATCTTGTTAGTTTCTAAGCTGCTGCTATGAGTTTGCTAATGCTGCATTTCATCATATTATTTAGAGTGTGAGAACTAGAGTTTTAACAGCTGAAATTATTAGACTGTGCTAAAATACCGTTTAGGAAGAAGTGAAATAGCAATTTCTAGTAGAGAAGTGTTGTTTAGGGAGAGTGCTTTGGAAAGAGTTTTCTATATTTGAGAGAGAGATAAACTGCAATCCGCCATCTTCAATTGGGAATTTTTGAAAGCTGCTGCCAGAACAGTGCTGGGAGAGAAGCTCATTATCACAGGCATGTTATCTAATTTGTGATTTTTGCTTAAATGATCTTCTCTTTTATTCTTGAGTTTGTTGGTTGCAATTAGCATGTTATAAGCAAATAGTTCTTAGCAAATTAATATTGTTTTGATAAGCTTCATAAAGAATAAATGCTTAAGGGATTTCATTGTAATTGAAGGGTAAATGAATAAGGAATATCAATGCAATTAAGGGTAAATGCTTGAGAAAATCAATATATTTTATTGATAGATTAAAAGAAGGATTTATGGAAAAGGGGTTTAAAGAAGGGAATCAATTGTTTAGAGGGCTTAAGGGTAGCTTAACTTAATATGCATTATGCTTTGAAGGATTCGTATGTGCATTTGCTTGAGTCTACAATTTTGTATGATCTCCGTATATGGAGAATACGTAGAGTAAATATTATCTTCTAGGAATGAAATGACGTCAAACTAAGTATGATCCTTAGCTTATGTTATTAGGTTAACTCTGACAAGCTTCACTCCTAGGATAAAGATTTCCGGAATCAGGAGTTAGGATATTAGTTACTTGTTTATTGACTCATTTCTAGTAGACTGTTTGAGGTAGGAAGTCTGGGGTAAACTGAACCCATTGAAGGACATAGCCTACGCATAGAGTAAGGTAGCCCAAAGTCAAATCGGCCCTAAGTAGTGTAAGTGATAGATGACTTACTCAGTCGTTTACTGAACCAAAATACTATGGCCATAGTAATGTAATGTATCTACATCCTCTTAGATTGGGAGATGATTACATTGTCAGTTCATAGTGATCCAATAAGTACATACTAGTTTGGGATTGTTGGATACAAGAATCTAGTTATGTAGGACACACCACTATGCTCAGTTGGTTAACGAGATCAGTTACTCAACCAATCTCTTCGACGAAGGGAGCGCCATTCATTGAAAAAAGAATGTGCGGGGGACCGCAATATTAGTCCGTGGTTGGCAGAAAAGCACCCGAGTGATGTTTCTCCTCCACAATCAGACATCTGAAGAACCAAGATTTGAAAGGGAAGATCCTGGACCGTCTTACTTCTATTTGTGCAAAAGTTGTTTAAACTGTGTATGTACTCTTATGCTTTCGTACTCTGTTATTCATTTTGAAATGGTAAAAGTTATTTTATTGTGGAAAGCTTTGAAATTGTATTTATATGATGTATTTCAATTTGAAAAGAAAGAAAAATTTTATTACTATGTAATTTACTCGTTTACTTTTGTTAAAAGTTATAAAAATTAAGAAATTTTTATTTTATGTAGAGGATAGGTCATTACAATTAGTCTCTATATATCGATAACCAAAATATATTTATCAAACAGGTGAATACACACAACCATTTTATATTTATATATATATATATATATATAGTTGCCAATTATCACTAAATTCTTAATTCATTTACTTAGCCTTCATTTATTATTATTTAATTACCTTTGACTAACTTTCATTTAGATTTTAATTACAATTACGATTTCTGTAACAAAGATTATTTACCCCTGTCCTTGTCTGTGTTAAAGAAAAAATAAAGTTAACTGTTTTGCATCAGAAATTACCTACAACTTATACCTCGGTTGATCACAAGTCTTAATTCTTTTCTTTACCTCAGCCAGCAACTACACTTTCCACTTCCCAATATACATGTATATCTCTTGCTTGCTGCCCTGCATCAGATTAAAGTGAATGTTTCTGACAGTATACCTTCCTTTATTCCCAATGTTGACTTCCCTCCAGCCGCAGGTGATGATTCTTCTATTGTCTTCTATTTGATGTCTTTTTCCCTGCTGATCTCCTATATTTACCTCTCCTTCGAATGCTTTCCACTTCACTTTATATCCCAAATCCTTCCCTTGGGTTGCGTCTTTATCAAAGGTTTTGTCTCTTGTGATTCGGAATGGTATTTGAGCGCTCCAAGCATTATTTCCTTATTTTGTATATTTGTATTTTTGTGTACTTTATTTTGTATATTTTGTGTATTATGTTTTATATTATTTCATTTGTAATTGGTATATTACATTTTGAAATAATATGTTTGGTATTTATTTTATTTAGTGGTTAGATTAGTAACAGTATTTAGTAGTTAGATTATTTTCTTGTATTTTGTGATTTCTTTTGAGTGTAGATAAATATATTAATAGTATTTATAATATTCAGATTTATTATTATTATATTTATAATTATAATATTATCAATGATAATTATAATTATATTTAAATCAAAGTTATTCATGTTTGGATTTTGACATTTAATTGTATTTAAACGCTTTATAGCTTAGTAATTTCAGGGGACATGACACAGGGGTCCAATCAGTTGGCAGGAAAGTTGAAGGTGAGTGAAGACCAAATTAGTGCAGCCGTTAGACATTTCGATGACACCCTTAAGATGATGGCCAAATGTTGTTGGAGGTCTTCAGGACTACATATGGACCCTTATGGAGAGTTTCCCTTTCAGATTCGGAACTGCTTAGAGAAGCATTAGTGGAGATGAAGACCAATTACATACAGCTACTCTCCGATAGAGATCACCTATTCATGCGCTTAAGGGGAAAGAAACGGAAGTGGATAAGCTTACTGATGAGCTTATGGTTATTGAGGATTCCTTGAATAGCACTCAAAAGGCCCTTCAAGAATCAAAGATTCAAATTGACGAGCTCTGTCAAGAATTGAGCTTGGTTCAATCTTCACCATGCACAATAGATATCCAGTCTTCTACGGTTGTCATGACACCTACGAATGGTAGTGGTGCTCATGGTTTGAGGGGAGAACCCCTTATGGTGGTCGAGCACAAGGAGGTTTCAGATTTGTATAGTTTTGAGGATAAGAATAATTCTGAAATTTTTGAGTTTACACATAGCTTGCATTACAAGGATCATGAGTGACCTTTGTGGGAGAGCCAATTGAGAGCTCAGGACACAGATAAAACAGAGGTAATGATGCATGCACCTTGTGGACCAGTCAACAATGCGGTGTATGTATCCATACGTGATAGGGGCATTGGTCTCTACATTGGTGAAGTAGAGATTGATGTTGGTGAGTCTTGTGCTGAGGAGGCGGAGTCTTGTGTGACTAGCATGTTGAATCATCACGCTGTTTCGTCTTTATTTACATGAGGATTACAGGGCATCTCTATAATGTCCCCATTTTTAGCATTATGCTTTCTAGTGACCGTTAGCCTATTTCCGGAGGCCCATAGGCTAGTTAGAGGGAAAATTAGGGTTTACTATTTTCTAGGAGGTTTCCTTCTGAGATATCAGGACTTGCATATAGGAGTTTGGCAGTTTGTCTTCTGGGTCTTTTTGGGTTTTCAAAGAGCTTCAGAGGGATGTGACATGCAATTCAATCAGGGGTTTGCATGCAGGAGATTTGCAGAGAGGTTTCTGGGTCTTTCTGGGTTTCAGAGATCTTCAGAGTGGTATGACATGCATTTGCATCAGATGACTTTTTCGGACTTGCTATTTTTAGTAAGTTGCAATCGCTGCTCAGTTTGTGCTCTAACCAAGTTTGGAGTCACTATTTTTAGTAGTATGCTATTTTTGGTAGTGCTATTCTTAGCAACAGTCCTGCAATTCAATGTAGTGCTATTTTTGGCAGTGGTTCCGATAGTAGTTCAGCATTGGGTTACTATTTTTGGCAATGGTGACAGTTGCGGTGGTTGGCATCTTTCTATTTTTAGCAGTGGCCAGTTCTCAATACTGCTATTTATAGTTCATTTCTTAATGTGGCGTTGGAGAGCCTAAGGTTGAATTATTTAAAAGCTACTTTTAATCAGTCACTTAAGTTGTTTTATAAAATAACTTTATAAACTTAAGTGAGGGGGTAAGTTGTCATTGAAAAGTACCTCGGTGCCTAAGTGATAACTTAAGTTGTTTTAGAAGGCTACAAAAGTGCAAATAGTTTCCTTATGAGCAAGACGCCCAAGGAGGAATAAATAATTTAAATTGATTTAATTTTCTAAGGCTCAAAAGGGCGGGGGGGGTGGATTTTAGAAGAGAAAAAGGCAATTCAAAACTTAAAGTCACCCTAATTCCCTCTCACTCAATATAAAACATCATTTTGGCTCTCATTTGGACATCTTCATTTTGGCAACAAAACAGGATGCTGCTGGATTGCCTCCAGAATGCTTGGGCTGTGAGTTGAGGACGAAAACCCTCGTCGTATTGGACTGATTTCGGTGGTGAGAGATCCACCCTAGTCAGATTGTGAGTGATTCTACGTCAAGGATCATACAGTGCTTAACAAAGTTCAGATTCTTCAGGGTTTGAGTGGTAGAAGATAAAGATTTTTGTTGAGTTTTGATTTGGGTTTGCTGGTAGAGGTTGGTTTTAAAGTTTGCTTCATTTTGGTAATGATTAGTAGACATTTTGATGTGATTTGGAGGTCTGATATACTTTATCAGAATTCTGGAAACTCAGTTTTTCTCCATGACTGAAGGTCGAATCTCTTCATAACTCAGATACTTGGCGAGCTATTCTAGGTATTAAAGAATCTGATTCCTCATTCCTTGGCGCCTCATTTCAAGTCATCATTCAGATTTATTGGTGAAGGTTTGATTTCTAGGCCAAATCACCCTCAAGAAGGGCCGTACCATTTCCAGGGCATCATTGGTTGGAGTTGTTGTTGTATAACCTCAGCTATATCAGCTCAGTTTCAATGTTTGGTGGCTGTTTGAAGGCTTTGAAACTCAAGGGACTCTCATGGCATCCTCCTAGAAGAGTTTGGAGGTGATTGAAGCTTTACTGTTGCTGTCATAAGGCTAATCTCAGGTCTGAAACTTCTTGTAACAGGTTTGATTATTCATTGTAATATTCTGATTTAAACTGAAAATGAATGCTCTTGATGTCTGTCGCAAATTCTATTGAAAAGGCATTGTTATCTATTGGTTTCTTGTTTCATTTGCAATCATTTCTTTATGCTGTTATACATCTGAATACGCATTTGAAAACATACACAAACATATCATTAAACTAGCAAACAGCAGACAAAGGTTTCAAAAAAAATCAAGGGTGTATGTTACAAAGTAGGAGCATGTCTCCTACATTTGTTAGTAGTCCGGGTAATGATTTGGTTGAGGCTGTTGGTAGGTGTGATCCCAGTGAGCCACAGGGATTTAAGGAAGAGTTGAAGGTTATCGAGGATAAGGTTGTCCAAACCTTAACTCGATTCAACAACACGCACAAGTTTGTTGAGTACCTCATGTGGTCAACACAATTGGAGGAAAGGTAGATAGGGGTAGTAGTTGGGACTTCTATATCTAGTCGGTGAACTATCAAGCATGCCCTAGAGGAGATGAAGTCAAAATACCTCTAGTTGCTATCAAATAGGGATTTTTCTATCAAATTCATAGAGAGGACTTGCAAAGCAACTACCAAATTTTCCCTTCATGATTGGAGATGAGAGCCACCTCCTTGATAAGTCTTTCAAGTCAAGCTGTTATAAAGAAGCTGAGCAAGTCTTTCTTGCCGGAGTCAAAGTTTACTTCAAAGTTGGGCAAGCTGGCGGATACAAACTTGGGCTCCATCAACTTAGAGACTTTCAAGAATCGAATGCTGGGGATTGGTAATCATCAACCTTCGAACACTTCACACAACATCATTCGAAGTGGGTTTTATGCAGCTGCTGGTTTCCCACCAGCCATTCAATGTTCGGAGTTGATGATGGAGTGCGCCAACTGCTATGAGAAGGATCACAGGTCAATCATGTCACCAGATGGTCAAGTACTCGCCAACCTCACTCCTGCTGCCATTGGTGAAGCTTTTGGAATCCCAGTGCATAGGAACATGATTTACAAATCGAGGGAGCGAGCTGAGCGAATGTATGCTTCTGCATTCGAGAGATGTACAGAAACGATCAATGCTCACTGGATGAGCAACCCCAAGCCCTCTCGTACGAAGCTGTCGAGACAAATCATAGCAGATGACTTGAAACAGGAGTATTGCAATCTTATCATGATGCTGAGTCGAGTTGGAGGTTGCCCGCAATCTTTTATTTTTGAGCCGTGGATGTTCTATTACATCAACCTCGTGCTGGAAGGAAAGGAGTATGTCAACTGGGCTGAAATGATCAGTGACAATTTGCACGAGCAGCTCCTGAGCTTGAGAAGAACAAAGACATTCTATATGGGCTCTTACATCATTTACATGCTGGCTCGTATGACGAAATATAGAGGAATTTCATATAAGGAGCCTGCTGGCTGTGGTTCTCATCAGTTTAAAATTCATGAGGCTTGTCCGTAGTTGTATTTGACTAGTACCACTCATTACAAGCGTGTCAATGACGCCTTCACCATGCACATCACCAGATTGCTTCAGGAGCGGATGCATCACAGGATCTCGAGAGAGGCCCAAGAGTTGATTGAGAGGTATGGGTGCTGGTTTATACAATTTCCAAAGTTTTCTTACATAAGGCTGCAAGGATTTTCGTCATATCCATATAGACTGCCTAAGTACCCAACCAACAGAATATTGATGTTAGAGATATCTAGGCAATTGGTTGCCTACGATAAGATTCAGAAGAAAAAGAAGAAGGTGTTGACTTCCCAATTGTCATGGGCAATTCCAATGAAGTGTGTCCTTCATTACAGGCAGCTAGAGAAGCCGAGAGCGAACTTCAGTTTTATCACTTTTTATATCACACCAGCCGACAGCACTATGATCCGCATAACAACATCAAATGGGTACTGTCAGAGGAATTTAAACATAAGGCAAATATTGAAGATTATTGGGCTAATGCGTCGAACGAGGCTGAAGTCAGGAAAAGAATGTTCTCTCGGTTGCCAATAAACATGATCAGGGAGTGTGAAGTCATTCCGGTACCAGACCAGGTAAATGAGGACATGGACGTTGTCCATCCCGATTATGAAGTAGTGGGAGATACTCCACTTCCACTCCCGGATTGGTCAAAACTAGAGGTTGCTGACTTGGACACACTTTCCATTCCAGTCTTGACATTTACCAGAGCGTGGGTTGACAGTGTGAGCAGGTTGAAGAGTAGGTCGATTGCTTTGACTTACAATTTGATGGGAGATCACAGGACACCCACCACCGGCAGGAAGAAACAAATCACACGAGGTCCGGAATCCAGAAGGAAGGAGCCATTCGCGTGACGTTCAGCCGAACCTCCAAGAGTTATAGAAGGAATCACCTGTCATGTCCCCGTTTAGGCCCGACGTTTGTCGAGGAGGTTAGCCTATTATTTGATCCCTCGTAGGGAATTTTGGTGAGAGCAGAGGATCATTTGGGGCGTTACTTCGGTGTTTGGTAGCTCCAGTTCAGCTTGTGTCGGGTTGGGCCTTCGAGTCTTCGTAGTGCTTTTTCAGGAACTTTCTATTTTTTAGAAAGTTAGGTCGTAAGCTGCTATTTCGTGGCACCCGTTCAACTATTCAAATTCGAGAATCCACCAGTTGAGTTTGTTGATGGAGGAGAAATAAAGTATTTAATGATTTATTAAATATTTAATATTTTGACTTTATAATAAAGTCACTTTATTGAAATATTTAAATATTTAATTAAATTGGCCAGTTATAAAGTATTTATTATACTTTATAATAAAGTATTAATTTTTGACTTAGTGAATATTTATTATTCATTAAATTTGAGGCGCCATTTAATTATTTAATATTTCTCCTAAGTATCAAAGGTGAAATAAATCATTTTATTTAAATGATTAATTAAAAGGAGTTGGGTCGAATTTTTATGGAGTATATATTTTCCAGTCAAGGCAAAATCGAACTATTCTGATAATATTATTCAATTTTGTCTTTCGTGCTCTGAGCATTGGAGTTTGCAAACCCTAGGGTTTCTGGCAGACAGGCGTTTCTGGAGAACGAAAACTCTTCAAAGATTAGGCAGACTGAGGCTGTGCAATACCAGCTGAAGCTTGCACTTGGTGATTTCACACAGAGATCACAGACTGAGCTTATTGGATTGATTTCAGACGAAGTTTACAGAGATCTTTCATCAGTTGTTTGGGGCGACCTCACCAGAGGTCAGTTATCAGAGATCTGGCACTTATTTAATAAATCCGTACTGCATTTAATGCTGCTGCTGGGGCCGTACAGTTCTGTACCAGCAAACCGTACCTTTTCATTGCCAGTGGATATCTTCCAGAACTCATCTTCTATCAGTCAGTTGGGTGCGCCTGAGGTTTCCAGGGATTCAGCAGTGATTTTCAGAAGCCAGAGATTTATTACTCCTTTCAGCCGTACTACTTCCTCTGTGTTCTGGCGCCAGCAAGAAGAAGGAATCAGGTTTTTAAGAATAAATTCATTTTTAAATGCATATGTCATATTTATATATTGTAAAAGCTCTGGAATGATAATAAAATGATGCGCCCATAGTCTCTGGGCGTTTTCGAGCTTATTTCTTGCATTTAGAATTTTTATTTGAATTTCCAAGCAATTATTTAGAAAATCGCAGCTTTTAGCATTTTGTCAAAAACCTTCAAAAACTCAAAAAAACCAGAAATCTGCAAAAACACACAAAACAGTTAGGGTTTCGGAATTGAGAACCACCAGGGTTCTGACAGTGGTATCAAAGCACAGTTATCCTGCCATCCTGTGCTTTTTCAGTTGCTTTTTCAGTATTCAGTGTGCTTTTTGGTTGCTTTTTCATGAGCCAAGATCCTGCCATCCTGTTGGGAGAACAAAAAGAAATTTGAGTTGCTACAATGGAATTCAGTGGATTTTCTGAACAATTCATAAGGGAATGTGAACATGATGCTTCCCTATTCCGTGCAGAATATCAGAGTATGTCAGATGAGTTCAGGAATGATGTTTCTTTTGACTGCTACTTGAATTGTGTGTTGGTTTTGAAACCTGGGAAAAGGGGTGTGGTCAATTACATTAGAAGAACAATGAAAGAAAAAGCAGAACATTCTATTGATGAAAGGATCGAGAAAGAAGCAGAAGTGCTTGTTTGTGGTTTGCAGCCTACAAATATGGAAGTGGGTGAAGATACTATCACATCAGAAGCTTCTACCTTGCCAGTCGAGCCTTCTTATGAGGTACATAGCAGCAGTACCTTTGATGATATTGTGTGCGAAGTCAATAGCACACACGATGTTGCTTATCAGTTTGTTGAGCCAATTCAGGAGTACGAGTCAATTTATTGTTCCAGGGATTCTGAGATGGGTGATTCAGATCAGCATGGAGTGATTGTGCAGTTTGTGAATAATCCATTATTCGAGTTTGATGGTGGATTAGTCTATGGTAATCCACTCTTCGAGTTGGAAACTAATCACACTCCTGATACTAGTCCGGTTTTGGGCAATGATCACAGTGTTTGGGATCTTTCCAATGCAATGGGGTTTCAAACAGGGCTCACAGAGGAGTTTTATAGTGTGTACACGGTGAGGAGTGCTTACAGTTTTGTCTTTGATCCACCTGTACATGATTCTTATTCGATGCACAACTCTTGTATGCATGATGATTCTCTTTGCGCAGTCAAGAGAAGCAAATCATTTTTGTGTTCAGAGTTACTATTTTCAGAAGGTGAGACTAGAGGTTGCAAGTTCCCGACTGAGTTGTTTGCAGGGGATTACTTGCAGGATCAGAGGTTGGATTTCCATCATGCTAGTGTGTACCTGACAGAGTTTGCTACTTCGGGGTTTCATGGAGGTGGTAGTGGCAGTGGACATGATGGTTTGGTTAATCACATCCCTGGGAGTTTCAGAGGGACTGTTGAGAGATGTTGTGTTGTGGATGCTTCCCGATATCCTTACTTCATTTTGATGGATGGATGCGAGTACCGTTTATATTGGGATCCAGGTGGCGACAGGATTGGTATTGTGTGTTGGATGGGTCCCAGTGGATTGCTTCACCACTTCTGGCATGGTGAAGTTGAGATCAGAGTAGCGCAGAGGAAGTCAGAGGGTATTAGGCATGGCAGACTTCCATTTCGAGTTTGGGATCCAGGAATATTTTGTGCAACTATGTTTATGCTGGTGCTACAGGAGTCAGTTAGAGATGTGTGGGATATTTCACAGTTCTTTTGGGCCTCGCAAGGACTAGAGTTTCTTTGCAGTGGAGATTGCTTGGGGACAAGCAATTTCAGGGAGGGCGGACTGTCATGTCCCCGTTTTAGCTGACACTGTTTGTCGAGGAGGTTAGCCTATTATTCGATCCTCGTAGGCTGGCAGGAGAGTGCAGAGGATCATTTGGGGCAGTTACTCAGTGTTTGGTAGCTCCAATTTAGCATTGTGTCCGTTGGCCTTCTGAGAATCTTCAGTGCTTTTTCGTGAACTTTCTATTTTTAGAAAGTTAGGTCAGCGGAAAGCGCTATTTCGGTGGCACGGTTCAACCATTCACCGAATCCACCCAGTTCAGCTTTGTTGATCGACGGAGAAATAAGGAGTATTTAATGATTTATTAAATATTTAATATTTTGACTTTATAATAAAGTCACTTTATTGAAATATTTAAATATTTAATTAAATTGATTATAAAGTATTTATTATACTTTTTATAATAAAGTATTAATTTTTGACTTAGTGAATATTTATTATTCATTAAATTTGAGGCGCCATTTAATTATTTAATATTTCTCCTAAGTATCAAAGGTGAAATAAATCATTTTATTTAAATGATTAATTAAAAGGAGTTGGGTGGAATTTTTATGAAGGAGTATATATTTTCCAGTCAAGGCAAAATCGAACTATTCTGATAATATTATTCAATTTTGTCTTTCGTGCTCTGAGCATTGGAGTTTGCAAACCCTAGGGTTTCTGGCAGACAGGCGTTTCTGGAGAACGAAAACTCTTCAGAGATTAGGCAGACTGAGGCTGTGCAATACCAGCTGAAGCTTGCACTTGGTGATTTCACACAGAGATCACAGACTGCGCTTATTGGATTGATTTCAGACGAAGTTTACAGAGATCTTTCATCAGTTGTTTGGGGCGACCTCACCAGAGGTCAGTTATCAGAGATCTGGCACTTATTTAATAAATCCGTACTGCATTTAATGCTGTTGTTGGGGCCGTACAGTTCTGTACCAGCAAACCGTACCTTTTCATAGCCAGTGGATATCTTCCAGAACTCATCTTCTATCAGTCAGTTGGGTGCGCCTGAGGTTTCCAGGGATTCAGCAGTGATTTTCAGAAGCCAGAGATTTATTACTCCTTTCAGCCGTACTACTTCCTCTGTGTTCTGGCGCCAGCAAGAAGAAGGAATCAGGTTTTTAAGAATAAATTCATTTTTAAATGCATATGTCATATTTATATATTGTAAAAGCTCTGGAATGATAATAAAATGATGCGCCCATAGTCTCTGGGCGTTTTCGAGCTTATTTCTTGAATTTAGAATTTTTATTTGAATTTCCAAGCAATTATTTAGAAAATCGCAGCTTTTAGCATTTTGTCAAAAACCTTCAAAAACTCAAAAAACTAGAAATCTGCAAAAAAACACAAAACAGTTAGGGTTTCGGAATTGAGAACCACCAGGGTTCTGACACACCCACGCAATTGGAGACACGTTCTCCAAGCATACAGGAGGTTTCTTTATTTGCTGATCAAAGAGATGCATTGAATCAGGTGCAAGCGGTACAGGAAAATAATCAGCCACCACGTAGAGAATTAGTTGGCCAGAGCGTCAACACACCTGCTAGAGATGATTAGCAAGATGATGAGGGGACTGCTACTAACCCTCAGTTTCAGCAAGAATTGGAGACGGCTTTGGAGGATGATGATATAGTTTCAGGAGATACTCAACCACTAGAGGACGATGAGCCTCACCAGAATGATATAGAAGTTGAACAAGTTCGTGAAGTAGAGGCACAAGAACAGCAGCCATTTGATATACAATATACAGTACCTGATTGGCTCAGAGATAGGATGAGAAGAAGCCCCAGCGAAGAGATTGATCCAGCAGTTGAAATGGAAGAGTTTTTGAACAGGATCAACGCACCTCCACAGAAGAAGAGAGCACGAAAGTTTTCAAAGGTATCAACTGATGAGGATGGTTCCCGCACCCTTCACATGGTAGTGCCACAGGGTGATTGTGACCGAGATGAAGCAGTACCCGAAAACTATGTGGTCACAACTTTGGAGTTAGGACGCCCCACAGGTGCACAGATTGTAGAGGAATGTGATAACTCCTACCACGCCCTCAAGGACAGATTATTTAAAAAGGAAGGAAAGTACAAGAAGTTGAAAAGAGAGCATAGGGCTTTGATAGGATATGTGCAACAGTTGTCTCGTCCTCGTGGGCAGGAGATTCTAGTGATAGAGCTTCCAGCTGACATACCTAGAGAGTCAATCAGTGGCTTGTTGGAGTTAGGGAAGATGGCACAAGAGGCAGATAAGTGGGTCACGGGAGTTCGTGTTGAGACAGAAAAATTTATGGAAGACCTTGCTCTTGCTTTTCAGCAGGCTTCTAGTATTTTGGTATGGATGGAGGCAGTTGATCAGGCCTGGGGTGATGCTTCTGTTTATCAGAGCAAAGTTATTCAACGTCTTGAGGCGTTGAGACATGTTCCTTTGCGGTTGCTAATTGATGGAGGGGTCATTCATGAGAATGACAGGTATGATTTTTCTAGATGGTATTCTTCAGCAATCACGGGACGTGGTTTCTTCGACGCAACACAGGCGGATTCAACTAGAGTACGGAAGGCTATGGCCAATATCATTGATGGAGTCCAAAATACCTTCGAGGCTATATTTGCTAGGCGGTTGAATCCAGATGAGGTGTTGATAATTTGAGGGGTAGGCTGGTGCCTTTCTTTACGGAGATGACGACCTTCATACAAGATGACTTTGAGAACACATCCACTTTCTCCAACTTGATCCAGAGCACGCAAGATTCCCTAGTCGCTTGGAGAAAATCTTGTACACGGCATGAACAGTCAGTTACGGTGTTAGAGTTCCAGCTTGATTGCATTCCACCCATTTCAATTCAGGAGGTTGAGGCTGTACTTGGCAGGTTCATTGAGTTTGCAGAGAGAAGGAGAATGGGAATGCACTACTGGACGATGATCTTCTAGAAGACTGATTGTGGGCATTAATTGCCTTTACTATTTTGGGAGTGAGTGGGAATCTTTGATTCATTTAATGTACCACTCCCCATTCTGGCAGTTTTTAGGGTAGGGCTAAGGTGGCTTAATCTTAGCCATTCTTTTGATTGTAACCCTAGTCGTCCTTTGGACTGGGCTATCTATAAAAGGGGGAGTCCCCCTCATTTGTAATTCATTAGAATTAGAATCAGAACTAGAGATTGGAGATCAGACTAGAGAGTAGAGCAGAGTAGACATTTTGCTTGATAGTTTAGCATAGTTTGGAGGAGGAAAGTTTTCCTTTGAAAACTTTTGTAAGAGATTGTTGTGTAACACTTTCATAATAGATCTTTTCATTGATGGTGAAATTCGTCTTCATTGTGTTTAGCTAGCAAGGTTTCTTCGTCCCTTCAATTCCAAGTAGCGTAAGATAGCATAAAGTAGTTTAAGAAGTAGCATTTTCATTTCATGCAAGTAGATAGTAGCTGTGGATGTGTGGCATTGATCAAGGCACTTCATTTCATTCCATACCACTAGCGGCTTGCTGACGGCAAGTTTGCCTTGCGTCGTCTACTGGAGTATTTCATAAACTTAACTTCAGTTGTAGCTCATGTCTCGGTATGCGTCGTTTTGACGGTATCTTGATGTTGGGTTGTGACTTGAAAATTACTCACTATCCCTTTGAAGATTGCACCTACTTTGCGTAAGCTGTCCAACGTGAGGCAGAACAGAGTTTGGTTGGAGCTATTAAGATTGATCCCACATCTCACCTTAGAATAGAATCTAGAATCTTCTTACCCTTACACTCATTTACTTTCCGTTCATCTTTGGTTAGTTTTAGAGAACGTACTTATTGCCAAATCATCCGCATTGCACAAATCCCTTCCAATCATCCATTTACTGTTAACTGCAAGTATCCTGAACAATTGTGTAAGTCCCCTCGTGAAAACAACAATTCACATCAAACCAACTGAGGGTATTCCAAGTATTTCGGAACCTTGGAGTTGAACGTGCGAACTTTCTCTCAATCTTAGCACACGGAATACTTTGATCAAGAGAGAATGGAGTAGCCTTCAGACAACTTTGTTCTGCTGATTGGTGCGGTCATAAAAATCACATCAACAGTTAGGTTACTGAAACTTAATTTGCATCTGACACAATCATCTTAAGATGACTTGTGAAGGTGCTAGAGGCCTTGAGTTCTATGGTCATCAACAGCTTGTGGAGTGTATGGAGGAAATCAAGGTAAAAAAGAGCCCAAAAAGTAAAGGCATTGATCTTAGATGATGAGTGGTGGGCTCAAGTGGAATATGTTTTGAATTTCACCGAGCCTGTTATGAGCATGATTAGGTATGTTGATACTAATTGCCCATGTTTGGGTGAAATTTATGATGGCATGGATCCCATGGTGGAGAAAATAAGATCAATAATAGATGCCAAGGAACATGACCCAACGGAAACATTTTTCAAAATTGTGCAAAAGAATATTGTTGACCGTTGGAACAAGATGACACCCCTTTACATCTCTTAGCATTTGCTTTGTCACCAAAGTATTATAGCAGAGGTACTTTCATTGCCGGGGAGGGTGCCACCATATAGGGATGGGGAGGTTGCTGCTGGCTATAAGGCTGCATTTAGAAAAATATTTTCAGATGAACATATCCAAAGTATTGTCTTGAGCAAGTTTGGCCAATTCATATCTTCAAAACATCATGGTGGTTCCATTCTTCTAGACAAATATAGGAAAAAATCCTAATGAGTGGTGGTCTCTACATGGTCAAGGCTCCAATTACTTGCAGCCTCTTGCAATTAAAATACTCTCCCAAGTATGTATCTTTTTATTTTTTATTTTTTTTGTTTTTCATTTGATGCTATTATGCTATATATTATCAGCAAGTAAAATTAAATACTAAATGTTGTATGTAAACTCAACATGTTGCATGTTCTTCAACTGAGCGGAATATGAGTACATACTCCATCCACTCCGTCAAGCACAACCATTTGGATGCAAAAAAAGCAAAGGATTTGGTTTGTATACACTATAACCTTCATCTCTTGTCACATAAGAAACCTGAATACGATGAGGGTGTGACAAAGAATTGGGATCTAGCTCCTGAGTGTGCTGATTTGGATGCTACAATTGCACAATTTGCCTTAGCTTCTATAGATAATCATGAGACAACTACTGCACTTGATGCACCTAGTGGGAGTGGCAATCCAATCGATTGTGGTTCAAATAAAATTGAACCAAGTGTTGACCACGACCTTGATGCTTTTGATGAAGACGAATTTGAAGACTACTAAATTAAATATTGATTGTAATTTGAATTTTCATTGTGTAATGACATTTTGAGACTTGAGTATTTACATTTTTGCAAATTATGAATATGATTATATGAGGTATTTAAATATTCTATTTATTGGCAATTATGTTTATGTCTTATGAGTATCATTGTTCTTCTAATTAAATTTATAATTTTGAACACACACACACACACACACACACACACATATATATATATATATACTCTCGTACCCATACCCAAGGAAAAAAAATTGTTGTACCACCGTACCCGTACCCAAACCGGCAACTTAGCAAAGGAAAGGCAATTCGGTTATATTAGTGTTAAATTTGCTTCTAGAATTGCTAACCAAAAGGATGAATTATGGTATGGTGCTAAATATTATGAAATTGTAAATGATATACAAAATGTAAGAAGCTCAAATCAATGAGGCTTTCATGTCTTGGGAAACTAAATTTGAATTAAATATAAAAAACCAAAAGGAATGCATTGTTTGATTATGTGCAATGTTCCATGGGGTTTCGGGGACGGGGACGGGGACGAGGGACAGCAGGGGACGCGTTTCGGGGATGCGGGGATGGGGGGTCTAAGTTTGGGGGTGGCAGGTAGATGGCGGTGGAGGGACGACAGGGTGCTGAAATACATATAGTACTTGAAAAAATAGTTATAAAAAGATGTATAAGAATTATACATCTTGGAGACAACTAGGAGTTCCCTAGACGTCTTGAGGACACCCCAACATCCTCGAAGTCCTAGCGGCATCTTAGAGACAACGACACTGGTGGTGAGATGGTGGCGCTGGTCGTGGGCTGGTGGGGGGGTGTCCCACCCAAGTCCCCAAGTCTCGGAGATGTCCCCATCTAGGAAACGTGGGGTTTTTTGGGGTGGACACATCCCCGTGTAACACTGATTATGTGGCATCTCCTTCTAAACAAGAGGAACATCCTTACTGGTACAACAGAGAGGTTGTTCATGATGAAGACCAAGAACATGAAGATAATGAGGATGAACAACCAAAGGCTAGTCGTAATCTCATAGATTAGGACTCTCTTTAGGAATTGAATGCTTTCAAAGCTAAGTTGGCTACAATAGAAGTTGAAAAGGCTAGGGATGACATTAAGATAAGGATTTAACATCTAAGAAATATTGATGTCACTAATACTAATATAAAGTTGTGTTACCAAGGCCCTTTGGAACACCCATTCCCCCTCTCCCTCTCCCAATCCATATAGATTTGATTTAGGTCTAGGGCCCAGTGTGGCCAAAAGGGACCCTAGGAAAACCCAAGGGGACCCAAGAGCTGCCCAGAAAAAAAAAAACAGAAAAAAAAAGTTTTTTTAAAACATTTTTATTAAAAAAAAAAGTGTCTACATACCCTCATTTTTCCCTTAAATGATAAAATTGTGAAAAGGGCACCATCCCTCGACCCCATTGGGGGTGTTGCCCTCAAACCCCCATGAGGAGCACTACCATTCAACCATATTGGGGGCATTGCCCCCAAACCCCCATGAGGGATGCTACCCCTCAACCCCATTGGGGTCTCCAATCTCAAACCCCCACTAGTTATTAGAATCTCTTGCCACATAAAAAAATTGATTAAAATGATGAGGTGACAAGGAATTGGGATCTAACTCTTGAGTGTGTAGACTTAGACATTATTGTTGCACAACTTGTCAGAAATATCTTTAGATGAAGTAACTTGTATAGTACATGGCTAGTGGAAGTGGCATTGTAACTCATTGTGGTTCAAGTGAAATTGAACCAAATGTTGACTTTGATGCTTTTGATGAATAGCAATATGAAAATTATTGAATATTGATTGTATTTGACAAATTACTTAATTATGAATTTGAGTATTTTCGTTTTTGCAAAATATGAGCTATTTAAATATTTTGCTTATTAGCAATTATGAAAATCGTTGTTATATATGTATGTATGTATGTAAAAGTGGAAAATCTCATTATGCAGCCATATTTAGGTTTCTCCATTCGAGTTTATCTGTTGCAGGTTCAAATTTTCCCACTAGCAGCAATATTTCTCACCTTTCTATGTTTGTTACTAGTCTTGGTACAGGCGCAGCGATGGATTTGGATATACCCGTACAATTAAAAAGAAATAATAACAGATAAAAGATATGGACAAATATATAACTAAGGGATACAATAAAACAAGATTAATGCTGATGGCCATTGTTGAACAATAATACAACTCTAAGGCTTTGATAGGCTAATCTTTATGAATTAACTCTCACGAGAAAGAAAATATGTATCCAACATACTAGAACCAATTTATCTGTACCTACAGTTTAAAGTATGAAACAATGTCACTAAGAGCAACTTTAAACTTCAAATTTCAGAATTCTAGCAGGATTTACAGGTTTTGGCAAGCAGCTAAGAGAATTGATAAAAAAAACTATCCCTGTAATGACATCTCATTTCAAATATTGTGATCATCTTTGAAAAGTATATGAATCAACAAATCTAATTTATATGCAAAAGAAATAATACAGAGAAAGTTTAAACAAATTGAAATGGCAAAGCGACTTCATCTTGGATATGCTACATTACCTAAGGGCTCTGACAGCAGTGCACCAGCTTAGCTCGCTACTTGGTAAAAGGCCAAGACACACCCTATGTGCGACTCTCTGAATCAAATGCATCCATTGTCTAGTCAGACAAGAAAACAACTAAATATGCCCCAAGGGACAAAACAAACTTGAATTATGGAAATCTTAGTCAGAGCATAAAAAGAATTTTATATGAGAATATCCAAGTCAATATTAAGTATTAAGCCACAATTTTAATCTTAGATACTCAACAAACTTATTGAATTATAATAACACAAATATACAAACCCTTTATTACAAATGCAGGTACAAGGCTTATAGTAAGATGGTGAAAGTTTCTTTACAAACAGTGGCTTAAAGTAATTAAATCTAGCAGTGAAGTTATTGTGAGTCAAGTGATCGATCAGTCAACCAAAGTGGAGAGTAACTTTATGAGATTCTTTCTTACCTCGCTGCATTTTTTGAAAGCAATTGTCCAAATAGGCTATTTATGTGGGCAACAAGGGCACAGATAAGGTAAAATTGAACCTAATACAATATAAGCTTAAATTTTTAAAATGTTTGGTAACTGAATAATTATCAAGTCAAAGAAAAAACTTAATGGTGAAGAGGAAGAATGATCAAGTCACCTAGAACATAACAAAACAAACTTTAAAAGAGTATTAGTTCTGCTCTATAATATGCTTGCATTTGGTCGTTCAAGAGCCAATAGGGTTTCATGAAAAGGTAGAATGCAAAAGGGACTACTATTAACTCATTAAATTGTAAATTTGCCTTAACTTTACAACATTTTTGAAATATATGAATGCACTTTCAAAAATATATACTCCCCACAAGTTACTGAGAATGGGGAAATTAAATATGAGGATATACCTTCATCTATATCCATCCCATAACTTCATGTCATTTATTCTTTTCTGATACCATAGTAAATAGATTGTGTTCAGAGTGCCTTAAAGACATCCATCATATCTGGGAGTTCTTGTGCATTGATTTCCTTATGTGTGCTTTTACTCTACTGTCAACCGTAGCACTCTCCACTTAAATATCACATAAAGTCTACAGAAAAAACTGCAAGGAGAGGATCTATGTAAAAGAATATCCACGTTTTATGATATGTAAACTTTATATCATGTAGGAAAGCTGATGGGGGAAACGCTTCAGCAATCAACAGCAATGGTTCATTGGACTTTGTGACAGATATATATAATGATTAGAAATTCTCTTGAAGCGCAGAGATTTAGAAATCCCTCAACCCAGGAAGGCATTGCATCCTCCTATTGCTGTATTTATCTTCCACAATACTCATATGCTAGGAACAAAGGACCAATTAACCATGATGGTGAAGAGCACAAAAGATTTACTGAGAGGGGGGGGGTGAATCAGTAAATCAATCACAAACTTTTATTTCTTAATCTTTTCAAACTTTTATTACAATCAACTTTTTGATATGAACCAATTTCCACAAGTTGACACAACTTTATTGAAGTAATTTCTTTTTCAAGTAGGCACCAACCTACAAATTTACAATAAGATGATTTAGTAGAATGAATTCCACAAGGAACACCTAGACCTCTCCTAAATTTAGTAGATACCTGCCTACAAGGAGCACCAACCCCTAATGCAAGGCACCAAACCTTGACTTGATGGAAGTGAGACTGCCTTCAATCTGATCTGCACAAGCCCAACTCTCCAATCTGCTCTATGTGATCCAAGTTATCACCTTCAGCCCACACAAGAAGGTAGGAATCTGACTGAACTGCAAGTCTTCAATTACAACAACCACACTTTTGCTTTGATTTGGATATCTTTTTTTATATATGCATATTCTAAAGATTATGACTCTTTATTTAAGCAATGTGTCCCTTCATTCATAAGCAGATCGCACCATTTGGTAGCATAATCGCATCTCTTCCTTGAAACAATCACATTTCTTCAGTATTCTAATTCGCACCTCTTCTCTTAATCACATTTGATTTGTTATAATAAACTGAAATGAATCACACCATTCCAATACTTTGCATCATTAAGAAAGATTGCACCTTTTATTAAATCTGATGTTTCATTGATCTGAAGTTAAGCAAAAGGATGTACTACTTCATACGTCTTTATCTTTAGTCGCACCAATTCTTGTAGAGACGTGTCTTTGGTATTTCGTCATTTCTACATTCTCCTTTATTGCACTAATTCAATTTAAGTGAAGACGTGCCCCTTTTTATTTTTAAACAAATTTCTTAATATGCTATCGTCCTTTGTTATTTTTAACGAATCTGTTAACAGTCGCTTGTGTTAACTTCAATGAGCCCGTTCTTTTCTTAAACTTAATCGTTCTTTTTCTAAATTGATTTTAAAGAATACTGAATCGGGTTTATTTTTATCTTTAACTCGCACCTTAACTGAAACGAGTTTATCTTTAATTCAAGTTTTTCAAAATACTCTGATCTTAAATAAACCGATCTGAACTTCCAATAATTTCGATTAAATCTGATCTTTAATAGGCTCGAAACCATGATTTCAGAAATACGTATTCTGATCTGTATCATATTTATACTTCTTTTTATATGTATCCTGTTATACGTATTATGAAAGGGACGCCTTTTTATCTTATACGTATTCTGATCTGGAGATTTTTTTTTTTTGAAATTTCTATCTGTATTTCTATTTCAATCTGTAGGTGATGAACACCTTTTTATCTTATACGTATTCTGATCTGGAGATTTTTTGAGATTTCTATCTGTATTTCTATTTCAATCTGTAGGTGATGATACCCATTTGAATTATCTGATCTGGAATGCTCAACATTCAAACTAAAACATTCAAAGATGATCTATATATCTTTAATGGTCTTGCTTAGACACTTTGTTTTGACACTCTTATGATATCATCAACGACACTTTATTCCAATGGCTATTCTTGACATCAATGACAATTACTTCTAACAGATGGTTGGATGTCTCTCACTTTAGAAAGTTATCATTGACTATCATATGAGCAAATTTCTTTCTTGACAATAAATTAGAAAAAAAAATTAATTAATCGGAGTTTAATAAATTTGGGAATCCAAAAAATGCAGGATAACTTGGAAAAAATGAGGAAAAACTGCTGTTTTTCATATGAGAGGCAATTTAATTGCATACAGATAGAGAGAGTGAAGGGAAATGAGAACTTGCATCACAGAAGCAAAATCCTTTCTCGAGAAAATCTTGGCAAACCAAAAGAGAAAGATATTTTCAATTTCTTCGGATAATATCATGAAAATATTGGGAATGCAAAAAAAAAAAATTAAAAGAAAGAAATAATTGATGTTTCTTATATCTAAAGGTGTATCAATTACATAGAATGAGAGAGAAAGTAAAGGAGAGGTACACCATTAATTTTGAAATATGGATTTCCTCATTAAGTTTGAAATAATTAATCATAGTGCACACTGCATAGTGTGTTAGTATATAGTTTCACTTCAAAGTTTGAACCCTCAAAATCAATCACAAACTACAAAGTACGAATGTCAAGCTACAAAGTGACAAACAACAAAGAAACACAAGGCAAACGAAGCCAATAAGGCTAGCTACCATGAAGTACAATCCACTAGAGAGTTGTAGTTTTTGATGATGAAGCTCCAATATTATGCCATAGTCACATTATACTTACACAACAACAGCATGTGAAACCAAAAGTATAAATGGAATTCAATAAATAGCAAATCAAAAAATGCTAAAATACTCATAAAAACACAGGAAAAAGAATACAAATGTTATTTCATGCCAAATAGAGTGCACAGAAAAAGAAACAGACAAATTTCAATTATAAGATATAAATAAAGATTCAAATTCAATGTTGTCAATTACTCTCAGATTCTCATTAAGTATCAACTTTTCAGACTCAGAGTACAACTATATATTCTCAATGTCATAGACTCACTACTCATAAGTCAACTGTTAGATACAAAACAAAATTGGAGAATAAAAAATTCAAAATTCAAATAGTTGCTAAAGCAGCCACGACTAGATATGTAAAGCACTTTCATGATCATCCAAAACATCATTAAGTATATCCAAATACTCTTCACTTAATGTAGGTTCCTCCTTGACTATGATCCATTCAAAATCGGGATCAATCTCATCTAGATCAATTGGTCAATCATCTTCAACACTACCTGAGCTGAGCAATGATGAAGACAAAAGTTCTCAACCTACCAGTGTAGTTTACAAAAATAGAAAATAATTGAAAGTCATAATCAAAAACTTTCTAATTGCAAATTTTCTTCAAGTGAAGATGAAGGTTGTGATGGATGAAAACCAAACCATTCATCCATCATTGGCTCAAATGATTGCATTTCTTAGAGTGTATATGCTCAAATACACAACAAAAATACTCGCAAGCAAAAGAGTTATATGGTTGGGTTAGAATTTGCATTGTCATCCAACAATATGATTTGGCCTCATAGCCAAAGTACTCCAACTATTGTGTTGACATTAGAGTAGTTGCAAAAGCAAGTTTTATTAATAATGCCAAGTGATTGATCATTTAATTCCATTTAATGTATAATAAATTGTATTGTAAATAATTAATTTAGAAATGTGTCTTCATTGTTTCCAATGCACATATGTCAGAGAAGAAGTCCTTTGCTTGCTTATACAAAGAAAACTCCACTATGGTTGCTCGTCTTTCCTCTACATTAGGAAAAAAAGTGGAAATGCATTTGAACAACCCTGCACTCGCTTCCCCATCCTCCTTGAACAATGGACTATAATAGATAGAGGGATTCAAGAAGTAGCTTGCATCATTGATATGACAATGCATTTGGCAATCCTATCTAGAATCAATGATCTCCCAAAATGGCATGAATCTCCTCTCATCCTTTTGCATTTGGACCACACTACCTTTGTTGCCCTATCCATGGCTTCATACAATCAACCAACCTTAGTACTTGGGCCAAGGGCTCCAAAATTTGCACAATCTCTTCTACATCTATCCAAAATGCATCATCAAACACAAGATGTGAAATGGTGGTCCCATCTATCTAACTAGAAAAAGAGCACTCTACCCAAATTGATGAAACAATCATACATTTGAGGTTCATCTTTTGGGTACATATATTCTTGCCAAGAAATTAGTGGCAAACCTTGTTGCCCCTAGTCTCACAAGCTCCTTTCTCTTAGTAAATTATCTCATCATGCTCAATGCCCTAGTTTGGTTATAAATGAATTTGGTAATGGATCTCCCCCTATATTGTAGATTTAATCCAATTGAGTTTTCTAATGTTATCAAGGATTAAATGAATGCAACATGTCGTACATGGGCTGCAAAACAATGTGGGGTACTTGTCCATGAGTATTATACAACTCAAGCACATAAAGATTGCCAAGATATTAATTGATTAAAATAAGAAAGGAAAGCCTTCTTATAAAGGATTACAAGTATGAGAGACAACCCACATTATGAATGTGGAACAAATAAAAATAACATACTAAAATGAAATAAAACATAAAGTATATCCTAAAGTTGGAACGACTTTATTAAAGCCAACGTCTAATATCTAATTAACTATTACAACTTACTAATTACTTTAACACCCTCCCTTAATGATCAATTTACTAATTATACCAAGCTTAATCCAAAATTTTAAAAATTTGTTAGTGTTGGAAATGTTGTCATTGATGTCAAATATGAGAGGACAAATGTTGTCATTGATGTAAAAAGAAATGGATAGGATTATTGGCAAGACTATTATCCATGTGTAGCAGATTGATAGCAACAGATTTAGAGATGTATGACAGATCTTCAAGAAGACATATGGAAGAGTTTATGAGCAGACATTTGAAGAACTTATGAGCAGATTTGTAAAGAATGAATAAGTAGATTCAGACATGAACAAAATTAGGATGCAAATCTGAAGATGAAGTTTCAAACATGAAACAGCAATCATTCTAAGATAGCAGCAATTAAAGTTGGGTAATAAACAACAAAACAAATAAAAGTTAAAGTAGTGATTAAGTATTGATAGAAGGCAGCAATTGAAAGTGAAAAACTAAGTTACCGATTCGTCCATATTAGACCCCGGATACGATACGATACGATACGAATTCGGGATTCGGATTCGATACATGACAAATTCGTCCAGGATTCGAAAAATAGACTGCGGATACGTTTTGGATTCGTAGGTTGACTGCGGATTCGGCCAGGATACGGCACGACGAATCCAAGGAGAATCCGCGATGTATTTTGACGTCAAAACGCCCAGTCCGCATAAAAACGTGTTTTTTTATCACTTTTTTATCATTTTTTTGACCGGATGTTGACTTCTAAATATTTTAATATTCATTGCAACCCTAATTTCGACCTCCAAACACACTAAATAGGTAAAAACAATCTCATTTAACAATTTGTGAATGAAAAACGAGCTTTTTTGCCTCCATTGCTGAACTTGCTCTCTTGCTTGCACAAGCTCGAATAGACTTGAAGGCTGATCGTTGGTTGTTCAAAGTTGATTGTTGTGCTATTCCTAAGCACTTGCAAGTGTTTGCCAAGATTCAAGAAGATCGTAGAGCAAGATTTGTTCAAAAGAGGTAGGTTTCTTTGAAGTTTTTTGATTTTTTTCTTACATTTTTTTTAAGTTTAACAAATGAACTATTTTGTTTTGTTTTTATTGTTTTACTTTTGTTGATTGTTCTCATTCTTTTAAGTTTTTTAGTTTCAAATTTCAATACCAAAATTATTTCAATCTGTTATGCCTTGGCCCTTAGGTATTACAATGGCATCTGCTTCTAACTCAGGCCAATCTCGTTTCAAAATAAATGCAACCTCTCCCCTTTGGAAATATGTAGAAATGGTTCAACAATGTCCAGGTGGTGGAGTATTTATTTGGATTTGTAGTCATTGCAAAATTCAATACACGAGCTCATACAGTCGAGTGAAAGCCCACTTGTGTAGGATCCCTGATATTGGCATCAAACCTTGTCCGGGACCTCCAGAAGGTGATGGCAAAGGCCTTCCAGATGACATAGTGTTGAAATATATTGCTGAGCAAGAAAAAGCGAGCAAAAATCTGCTAGTCTTAAAACAAGCCATCCTTTGAAGAAAGGATCTCGATCCATGAAACCCCCTACACCACCTACTTATATTCCACCTACAGAAAGCCATCCATTTATGAACATCCCTCAAGAGCAAACTGTGCCCTCATCAAATAAAAGATCTAAGGGACCGTTGGAAGTTTCATTTCAGAATGAGGCAAGAGAGATTGCTGATCAAGACATAGCGAGATGTGTCTATGCCAATGGATTGGCATTCAATGTTGTTCGTTCACCATATTGGCAAAAAAAGGTGAAATCTATTAATGAGGCTCAAAGAGGGGTATAAGGGCCGAGGTTTTGAGAAGGTGTGTGATGTCCCCACTCCCTGGTCAGTCACTGATGCGGTGTATTATGCCCTGTTTGGACCCTTGTGGGCTAACTGGATTGGTTAGAGGGTCAGTGGTACCTTCTGGAGAGTTCAGTCGATTTCATTTTCTGAGATCGTGGATAGGCTCATTGCAGGCCTTGGCAGTACAGGAGTTTCTTTGCTTCTGACGGCATTGAATTCTGTTGAGAATTGAGGGAGATAGGCTTACTTAAGTGATTTAAGTTAATTTTTAACTTAAAGTCTTTTTATAAAGTCAAATTGACTTTATAATCTTATTTCACTTAAATTAAGTCTAAAGTGAATATTTTAATGTTATATCTTTATTCACTTAAAGGAGGCGCCAAAAATCAAAAGGGAAACTATAGAAAGTGATTTAAGTTTAGTTTCATAAATTTAAATGAGCTAAAGCCCTAAAATGTACGGCCTTCTTAGGGTTTCTCCTCTTTTGCTTTATAAGGGATTTGGGCAATGAGAAACTCATCTTTTTGAATATTTCAACTTTGCCTTGGAGGTTTTTCCCTTGCTTTCAGCCTGTGATCAGGTTTGCAGCAAATCCACCATTGGAGAACGAAATCTCTTCAGTGTGAGCACTTGTGAAGTTGTGAGAGATCAGCTGAATTAGTGCAGATTGAGAGAGCTTCATTTCAGAAGTTCTGCAGTGCTTCAACAGATTTTTGTAGTGTTCTTCATCAAAAACAGAGGGTTTATTAGTTGCTGTTCTTCCTTCACCATGGCAGACTTCATGGCTGTTTGGGCACACCTTCAGAGATGGTTTTTGGTGCTTTTTGTTTGAAAGGGCGTGGCACTTGCAAGGAAGTTTATTTTGGCTTTTTGGAGAAACGTCTTCTTTTGGAGGATCTCTCTTCATTAACTTGGGCGCCCTACCTATGTTACTCTCTGGCTTCAGTTTCAGAATAAACTTTGAAGTCTGTAACTCTCTACTCCAGTTTTTGTCAGTTCTTCACCATGCTGGTCGGATTTCTTATTTAAAAAATCTGGAGGCTTTCGGGTATGTTTGTATGTTTTAAATCCATTGTTGATGATAATAAACACCTTCTACAATTCCAATTTGATTAAATTTGCTCAAGTTTTCATTTTGTGAGCTTTTATATGATGCGCCCCTTCTCTTCTGTCTACAAAATTTCTCTAAAAAACTAAAAAACACAAATAGACTTAAAAAAAAAGACAGGGGTTTGAGCAGAGAGCTAGCAAGGCTCATCACAGTGGTATCAGAGCATTCAAACATCATTGTCAAGTGCCAAAAACCAAAAACACAGCAATCAAAAGTTTATATCAGCATATATCAGCTTTACATGACAAGTGTTTGACAAAATTCCCAAGGCAGAAATTGAAAGGTTTTGAGTCTATATTAGTAGGGCTCATCACAAATGAAGCTAAACAAACTCGATGCTTTCATAAAATACGGGACAGCCCACATATTTCTGTGAAAAGGCTACGTGTTGGCATATGGGACAACTTTCCTCTTTGCTTTCGAGTTACAGCACTTTAGCGAGGCATTAGGTTGCTTCGAGGGATATCAGCTTGAGAATCATTTTATTACCTCAAAAGAAGTTGAAAAGGAGTTCATGGGAACTAGTTGATGAAGCGTGTTCGTAGTATGACATATGATTCAACAAGCGATACATGGCAGTGATACGAAATAATTCCTAGAAGGTGAAAGTACGATACTATCAGAGTTGAGGAAAGGGCGAAGAGAATGGAAGATTCTATCACGTGTTGTAGATGATACACTTGAAGGACATTGTTCCGGGCAAATACGCTTGAAAACTTAGACACAAAGTTCAAGAAATCTTCATCACCACCACTGCGTCGATCCTTAAACAAAATTTGACTAAGGCAGCTAACTTCTTGTCCATCTGGCATACCTTCCAGTGACAAGAATCAAAGTGGGAAATTGCTTTTGCAGAATGTTCGAATGATTTGGACCTGCTAGAATACAAGGTCAATGCGTTGCCACTTGTCACAATCGAGGAAGTCAGCACAATAGTTTCCAAATTCATCCAATACAATGCCACCAAAGAGGATAAGGATGCGCCCCCTCAAAGATAGCTCCTCACAACTGTTCACTCACTGTTTACTCACTAATCACTGATTGTATTCTGGGAAACCCTAGTTAGGGTTATGTTCTTTTAATCTCTGCCATTGATCTTGAATCAATCTTGACCGTTTATTTTAGTTCCAAAACTCTATATAAACTCTTGTTTTCCCATTTCATTGTATGGGAGAGAGACTTATGAAATTGTTGCTTATAACTGCTTTGAGAATAAAAGTTCATATTGCATGAAGTTGCTTTGAATCTTTCTATTGTCAAGTGGTTGCATGGTTCCATATTTTTCTTCCACATAGAGTAGATTAAAGTAGTATTTGATTTGAATGCATGTTAGATGAATGACAGATTGATAGTATAGATTGGTGGAACTTTTGCTCATACTTTCTTTGAATGGATGATTTTCGTTCAATGCGTAAAGTTAGACTGAGCTTATAATGTGGATGCTTCAATACTTACTTTGAATAATATTGTTCTCTTGATGGTATCATTCACGGTAAAGAAATCTTAAGCACAAATCCTAGAAGATTGCACTTGCTTTGTGTAGTTGTCATTATCGTGGCGAAACAAAGTATTGTTCCTTAGTTTCAGCTAATCTTACCGTCTCTTGATTTCATAGGAATAGTATAGAACTTCTAAACCCTCATCCTTTTTTCCTTTTTTTTAAATCTCAAAATTGAAAATTCCAAAAAAAAAATAATAGAGCATTCAATGTCAAATTCACTTAAGTCCTTACTTTTGAGTAATTTGCTAACATAGGTCCCTTTGTGTTACCAGCATATCACAACGCCCATTGAGCTTATCCACACGTGACTTAAGAAACATTGGAATTGCCGTATGATCTTTCTTGCAATCTTAGCATACGAGGTAGTTTTTCAAGAGAGGATATAAGAGCGTCTTTGGACTCTTTATTCTAGAATGTTCGGTGTGTCATAAAATACACATCAACAGGTCCTTAATGTCAAAGCAAATAAGAGTGGCCTGATGTAAAGAGTTGTCCGTTGAAGAGCAAAGAAAAGAATATACATGCTTAAATTAAAGATTTAAACATAAGAAGAAAACTAGTCGAAGAAATTGATCATATACAAGTGCTTATAAGCATTTACAAAGATTCCAAGTGATACGCTCTATGGAACAGTTGCTAAGTATGCTGGTTAAGAAAAGACAAGTTCACGATCATTTAAGACAAAGACAAAGACGACTTTAAGACAAGTATTGGCATATATTCTAAGATATATGTAAATATGATTAAGATTGCCCAAACTAGTTTCTTTATTCTAAGGCAGTGCTGAGGTTTAATTATCTAAGGTCAACTTCATGCTGGCCGACCACAATAAGGGAAATCGGAGATTAATATGCTAGCCGACTACAAGGGGAAGCAACAATTAATATGTGTAACAAATGCAACAATTAATAATTAAAAAATGCAGCAATATAACATGAATAAGAAGCGAATATGGTTTATGGCGACCTCACTTTTCTGCACTAATGAGAGTGTTCCCAAGATAGTGAAGAAATTAATCTATCATGCCAAAATCGCCATTACATTCGATAATTGGTCAATAATAAAGATGTTTGTCTTTATTTTTGTCCTACAAAAGAGCAGATAGCTCATATAATTACTAAAACCCTTGGCAGAGATAAAATTGTCAGATTTAGAGATAAACTTGACATTGTATCTGCTTTAGTCATTGACGGTGGGCATCGGCGAGAAGGCTATTAGGTAAATTAGATAGTAATCTGGCAAACTAATGGCCATTATGTTTGCTGCAATAAGATAGATTGGGTCTTCTACTCTAAAGCATATAATCTTTTGGTTGTACATGTGTTTATTACATGGGTGTGAAGTTTGTTATGACCTGCAAACCTATATAAGCGGCCATCATGCAATGCATTTTTACAGCTTGGTTAATAAAGCTTTTTGGCATCTGGTATCATAAGATATTCAACTTCTTGATTTCACAAATATCGATAGGGCACTTTCAAAAGATAGAAAATCTACAATAAGATATGCTTTTGGACTAAGAACAGGAGCTGTTTCATGGGCTAAGCAAGATGCAGCAAATAGTTGCTCTTTCTACCTGTAAAGTGGAGCATAAAGCTGCTGTCCTTGCAGCTTGTAAAGCAGTTTGGTTGACAAGGTTGCGGATTTGCAGGTGATTCAAATGGAAGCAACAGAGCTAATTGGCACAATTAAATTAACCAACAATCTAGTTCTCTATGCACACACAAAGTATGTTAAGGTAAACCTTCATTACATTAGTTGCAATCTTGTACAACTCAAGAGCACACAATTGATATCTTCACAAGATGACCAAAGAAATTTTTCAAATTTGTAAGTTAACAATAAGTTTTCTAATTCATGACCATTAAAGGAGGGCATATAGTCATGACAATTATGAATCCGTACCTATGAGTTAGTTGACTGTTAGTTGGTAGTTAACCTCTTCAAAATCAGTTAATGATGAACACTTTAAATGTAATGCAGATCTAAACATAAACAAATAAGTATTGTTCCCTCTTCTATCTAAATTCTCTAGTGCTTTTTTTTTGTTCCCTTCCAATAACAAATTACAGCCTCATGAGATTGAGATCATGTTCATTACCAAAACAAATAACAAACTAAGTTGATTGCTAAATAATCAAAGCTACAAGCATGCCTGCTTGTAAAACTAAGAATATGGAGGAAGATTACCTGTGCAAGATCATGACGAGCAGCAATAAGCTTGTCCAAAACATTTAAATTGGCTTTGGGGACAGTATGACCTGTGATATATGCTTGTTTCCTGACCTGCATAACAGACATTTCAAGGTTTCTAAAGAGAAAACACAACAAAGCATATAGATACTCATACTGCTATTTGCAACTCTTAGTGCTAGGGTTATTCCAACAGGAATTATTGAAAAGAAAAGGCATATTTATGGATAATGGAGGAAAAAAATCCACACATATATGAATTTTATGGGAGAAGGCATATTTAAAAAAATTAAAGAACGTGCATACACAGAGATATCAAATGGAATAAGATTATATCTACAAGGAGAAAAATAAATACAGAACATGCATACATACGGTTATATCAAATGGAAGTGGAAATTTCTACCATGGGAAAAATATACCACATTGGAATATTATTAATATAATTTTGAAGGTCAAAAGGCAGATGCATGATGATCATACAGTCTTATTGCAATAAAAATCCCATTTATTGTTTGTACAAACTCAAAAAAAAAAAATACTAAATCCATAATTCCCATAGTCACCACAAGATTCCAGGACCATGGTTGTGCTATCCAATGTGCATTGTCGCTATGGTTTTAGTTTTGTATTATTCGCTAAGCAAAAAGAAATTATGCAAGTCCATATTCAATTTCACAAAAACTACAGAATTTCAGATGCCAGGAAAATGCTATATTATGTGATAATTTTGGCACCATAGTTGAAAAAGAATCTACTACAAAGTGTGATGATTTTTCAACAAAATGTCCTGAAGAAAGAAAAAAAATCGATACTAAGGACTGCATATATATTTTATCAACAATATAGTACATGATACCAATACAAACCATATTTTAAATCCTCAGCACTAATTAATCTAAAAAAGACTCTCTAAATTTATCATTAAAGTCTGAAAGCTCTCAATTACCAACTTACACACGGACACTCCCCTATAAGTTATCAAAACCTGTATAGGTCCTTTTCCAATGATCATGATGGTTCTTTCAGCCCAAGCTTTCCTGCAGACATGACATTGCTGGTCTCTGGGCATACTCTCCCACTTTAATCTTCATCAACTCCATGCTTCATTGAGGGGTCTTTACCGTACATCTATATGTACTTGTATTTAGATCTTATTCTTGGAAGTTCAACAGCTTTAGGTTTTCCCTCTTTTTCAGTGATTGCATTGTTTTAATACTTACTGTTTAAAGTATTTTTCATGACCTGTGGTCCTCTTACCCTAGTACATCCTTTTGTGAATATATGTGTTTTTCACGTCCCGTTGACTTACTTTTGATCATTTGTCGACATTCATTTAATCTATTTCTTTCTTCTTCTTCAGTGTTTTGTTTTCCAACTTCATATCAGCATAACAATACATCCAGCTTCAGCTCCTGGGAAAGGTAGCTATAGAACCTTACTGCAAACATGTGACAGTGCTGGCATTCACTGGTCTCCCACTTTGATTGTCATCTACATTGTCTGTCATCGCCATTTATTTGTGCATAGATCATATAGTGTGGGGTTTAACCGCTCAGGCATGCCCCATCTAGATATGTTTACATCACTTGTATGCTCAATGTTTAGAATTAGTTATTTTTTAGAGCCTAGGGTTTTTTTTTACCTTAGTACGTTTCTAATTTAACTAAATGTACTTTCAACTGCTATTGATCTGCTTCGATCATTTTTAGACATAAATAAAATTCCATTCTTTCTTTCTTTCTTTCTTTCCTTTTGTAGTAATCATCCTAATCCCCATGCATGACATTATATGAGGGAATTATTTATGCAAATATAAAAAACCACACTCTCCCATTCCAAACCTAGCAATTTAATGCTATTCAAAAAAAAGCAATATTGATGATGGTGAATTTTGCAATTAGACTGTTGAGCTAGAGATTTTAAGGTAGAAGATAAATTACATGAATCCCTGGCATGAAGCATATCGATTTCCTTTTGGGATGAGGTTTGAATTACACTGAGAAACACAGATGCGAAACAACTAAAAATGCAAGAAAGCACATGAAAGAGATGCCACTACAACTGCTATGTTATACTCTTGATTATCAAGGATTAAATAGACATACAATGATGATTGTGTACTGCCTTGACAAGGCCTAGCATAAGTAAAATGCAGAATGTAAAGTCCCACCCCCAAATGGAATGACATTTTTTCAAAACATTTAATTTGACATATTGCATTTGTCAATTAAGTACATACAACTGATTATGCAAGATAATGTTTTCTGAGTATGAAGTATGATAAATAAGAGGATTTATGAACACATTCATATGCCACTGAATACATCACTAGTTTCTTGCATTATAATGAACAGCAGTACCAAAAAGATTGTTAGTTGAAGACACCATGACTGAAACAGACTTGAAACATCCTTCACTAAATCTCATACACTTCATAACAGGTCATTACATTACGTAGCATCATGGAAAGGACTGTCACAGCAATTACGCTACTGATTTCTGAGCATTGACATGACTGATTACAAGATGGAATAACCCAAATTTGTACAGCAGTTATGAGGCTCAGTTCCAAACACCATTTACACACAACCTAGGAAGAAACAGGATCAGTAAAGTGAATCAGACCTGTCTGTCATATGATTGAGCAAGCTAGTAACAGTATAAATGACTGCCACAGTGGCAGCCTAGAAAGGTACCAATTACAACCCAGCACTTCCTAAAATGGTGAAAAAGACAGTTAAAAGTTTCCAGACCTGAGTAATGAATGATTGCTAAGCACAGTGTACACACAGCAGCATATAACACTGAACTTTCTGATTACCAGCAATAACAGACCTCAGCAACAATGTATTCTGAGTGGAAAGAAGGATGAATAATGCAATATAAATTAAGCTCAGACCTGGTATGGTAATGGTCTGTGACTGGAATGTCTGAAACGTCTCTAGAACTCACCCAGAATGCAACTTCAAACCTGTTCAGAATGATAAATGCATAGCAGCAGCCTCTATAGGGTTCAAACTCCACAGTGATAACCACGCCCAGCCATATTCAGTCTCCTATGACCTTCAGAAAACCATGACACATATTCTTCAACACAAACCCTGATAAACCCCAAACTGAAATGTATTGATCCTCTTCAATAATGATAACCCAGCACTGTAGGGATTCACTGTAGCGGATCACTATAGCGCGGGTACTGTAGCAGCAGACAAAAACTTCTAATCTGCACATCAAACCCTTGTAAATCTATGTAAATCCTCCAATGCTCAAATGTGACCTCCGTATGAAGTCGCCAGCACAATCGAAGAGAGGCTACGTTCTCTAAGATTGAATTTATAGCAAAACCCTAGGTTTCTTCCTCAAAGCCAAAGCTTCTTCAAAATTGACAAGTGTTGAATGATCAAAGAATGAATGAAATCCCTTTTCAAAAAGCCTTTATATGATATTAAATTTGTATTTGGCTTCATCTCATTAAATTTCACTTTAATTTCATTTACTTTTCCCTCCATTTGGTGCACAACAAAATAATATAAAGTATATTTTAATAATTACTTATATCTCCCTTAAAATTGGCACTTTATATTATTCCACAAGTGGTTGCCCATAAATGCACTTTATATAACTTGACTTTATAATCATTAAATATTTCTTTTAATAATAACGTCAAATAACATTTAATGATGTGCAGTTTTTAATTATTATTAAAGCTTTTCTTTAATAATAATTAGAACTCCATAAATAAATGTCATTCATCAATTATGACTTCGCCACCGGCGTACCCACTACACACTCTGTCCATCTAGATGCTTTACTAAAAATAATAAGGCGGGTCTCTAACATCCAACTGACTTACTATAAATAGTAAGTGTATACACATAAGGCCAGAAACCCCTGAATAACAATGCCTCATAACACACCAACAATCTGGAGAGGTAAACACTATCAACTACCACCTGAAGAGCTCATTATCGCCCAAACTGGACCCTCAAAACCACAAAACTAGCCTACGAGGGTCAAATGATAGGTTAGTCTTACGTACTCTGATGCTCATGAAAAAGGGGACATTACACAGAAATTCAGAAAGCAAAAAAGTTGAAAAATAATTACAGAAAAATTTGGAAGAGTAAATCTCAGCACAGATTTTGAATGAGCACATTTTTAATTACATTTGTCCCTACGATTCCAATGGTGGCAATGAGCACTCTCTCTCTCATGTTGCACTTTCCCCTTTATCTTCATAGTAACAGCCTTACCTGCAAATGTGACTTTATGCATTAATTTACATTAGCAATCTAGCTAATGTTGTTTGAATTGTCAATTTTTCTTTTTGAAAACTAAGTATGCTTCAATATCACATGGCCATAATAACTTAAAATGTGCCTTTTGGTCCTCTTAAAGCTAATCAGGTATTATTTCATCCTTATTTTGATTTAATGAAGTGAGACATGCCACTACATCTGTTATTTGTACACTTTTCATTGGGATGCACCTAGCAGGTGTACAGTGATGAGTGACTCTGCTAGCCGGATAAGGCCTAGCAGATACCCAGAAAAAAGGCCAAAAAAGTTGATTATAGATATATTTACAAGAGTATAATTTATCATGGATGCTGATTTATAATGATGGTAGTAATAAGTACCACCTGACGCCACAATTTCCCTCTTTATCATCATAATAACAGTTGAAAATTTCTACAAGTAAATCTCTCTCCATGCCTTATTTACAGTCAGTGACCTAACTAAAGTTGATTGAATTGTTAGATCTTTACTTGACAACAAATTATTGTTTCGTTATTGAATGTCTATAATGGCTCAGCTGGATGACTAGAACCTAATCAAGTATTATGTCCTCCAAATTTTGCCTTTATAAAGTGATCAATCATAAGATTAAATTCATGCAGTAATTTGACAGTTAATGCTATCTATGAAATCAATTGACCTTGAAAAAAGAGGACACTTACTGTTCTTTATCAGATCTCTAAGAAACTAAATGTTATTCCCATATTCTTAACTCAGCAGGATTTGATCTCCAGCTCTTACATGTCTAAACTTTTAAAATTATGCTTACATATTCTTGGTTGGACAAAAAGCATTTCAACACTTATGTTAACAAGTATCCATGGAACAGGAATATCATTAATGTCGACTAGCTATGGATTAACTTCTATTGGTCCTTAATGATAAGCATCACCATATTGGAAGAATGACTAATAAAAATGATAATAAATATAACATTCAGTTTCTGAAGATTTGCAGTAATAGATAAATTAACAACAAAAATAATAAGAAAGATATTCTTTGACTTGCAAAATTAATGTAGTAGGTCATTCATCACCTACCTACAATCAATTCAACAAGCCCAACAAAATAAAATACACACCATATAAGACAAAATGAGATGAAAGATATTACATCAGTGTCTGGCGTCCATTTTAAAACAGATGAAAGAATTCCAGGCTCTGTAACAATTCGGAATCCTGATTCAGTAAATCCCTTTCTTGCTTCTGATGAAATCCTGCGTTGTATGCGCTCAAGTTGATTCTGTAAGCATTTAGGAATCCGTGAAGCAGGATATACATCCACTTGGCCAGGATCTCTAAGAATATTTTCTCCAAACCTAAAAGTATAATAACATTCATAGTTACAATGTGACATAGATATCCAAACATCAAGCATGCAATTTGAATAAGAAACACTTAACATCAGAATATACATAACAATCAATTCACCAAAAGGATAAAGGATTATATTGTTGGATGACAAACTTATCCTTTCTCTGTCAATTCCAACATTTTTATATATCCACAGAACATCAATCATATTCTGACGTTACTCCATAATGCAGAAATAAGAATGATGGGCTCCATTGGTGGTAATTGGTATTATGTTAGCATGACAGACTTTAAAATTGATCAGTAAGGTTGATTGCTAGCAGTATTAAATCAATAATTAAGAAAAACTGAAATCTCTTAAAATGTATAACAAACATATATCTAGTGTGAAAATACTTTATTTGATGTAGTTGGCAGCCCAGTTAATGCATGAGAACCTAGAACTTCACGATGATGTCATACATATTAGAAGCACCTTGTGAAGGCCACCTAGTCACTAAAGAGACTAATGAATACTACAAATGATCAACCTCCCCTTTAAAGGCTCAAACTCAAGCCATCTGACAATTAAATGTAGACATCTAACATGCCTCTCTCTGACTGGTTAATTGACATGAATGAAGGGTATAAAAGGTAAGAAATGGAAAATACGTACAGGGAGATTGGATGAAAATCATTCACTTGTTTCTATTATAATAAGTACTGTAATTAAATTATTTTGAAAACATTTGTTTACAGATATGGAGTATAAATTTCAAAAAATTGCGATTATAGAACAGATAACTTGTAATTTAACAAAATAAGATTAGGGTAGTTTGGGTCCATTAGTGATCTAAAGTGGCTTGTTACATGCTGAGTCAGCCCAACCAATTGGAGAATGGTAGGCCCTCCCTTAGCTTTTCATATAAATTATAAATCAGGGTTGTCGGAAATTCATTTAAACATCAAAACTGGTATTGAACTTGAGCTTCAATATTATAAACCATGTGCTATTTGAAAGGAATAAGGCTAATCTGATACAAGGAGCCAAGCAAGAAGGTTATAGAATCTAAAACAATGTCAAAAAAGTAACAACAAATAACACAAGATGTTCCTTTGTAAACCCTTTCACAAAAAAAAGCCATGCCCCCATTTTGTAATTATTTATGTTGTAGACCAAATTGCCCATTTCCTATTTTTTGTATCTCCCCTAGTCCCATTTTATCTGTGTGCTCTTCCTCTTCTTTCCCCCACTGTCTGTATATGGTCCACAAAGTCTCTATGTATGAAGGCAGGCTCAATCTTATAAGTGTTTGTTAGTCATCAGAGTTTCAAAGTTCCTAGTCCAAACATGCTTTCCCATCTATGTCCAACCTTTCCTTGGTCCCCATCAAACTTTTGGACTTCTCCGTCCTGTCATGCCTTCCATCCTTCTCCCACTCTTCCTTTGTATTAGTCGAATTTTGGACCTATCTTTACAAGCAGCCCACTGCTCAACCCCAACACTCTGACCTGTTATATGATTCTTGTGGTATCTCCAATCCCTGATCCCTGAAATTTTGGCCTTTGTTCCCATTCTCTCCACAACACCCCAACACCTGTCACAATGTCATCAATGGTCAGTTTTGGCACCATAACTTTCAAAAATGGGATTTTTTACCACCCATAATCATTGTTCAATTTTTTTGTTGCCACACTTACATCATGGCCAACCCATTATTGTTGTGACGGATATAAAGGGGTGAACAAGTACATTCAAGGAGCATCATCTACAGTTAACCAGATTCCTTTCAGAACCCATTTCCAGCACTTGTGTTCGAATGTGGCAATCCTAGGACAAAAAACATGGTGATTTTAGATAACTCTCTCATACAAAGTTCATATTAGAGCTTCCTTGGATGTAGACTCCAACCACATATTGATCCAATTTACCATTATTGTTGGAGTGTGGGAATCCTAGGATGAAAACCCTGATGATTTCGAAGCACAATCTCATACAGAATTTCATTGGATGTGGACTCCAACTGCATTGAATTGACTCAATTTGTCATTGCTCTTGATATAAATTGTTGTTATAGTTACTAATATTGTAGAACCATTTGAATGTAATACAATGTAATGTTCCCTTTCGAGGAGTAATTCGGAGTGACCAATTAGCCTATCTTATTCCCATAGGCTAAAGTCAAGGCACAGGGAATATTTTAATTTAATTATTCAATATTATCTGACCAAGCATATTTTATGGGTAATATTATTTAATTAATTTAATGAGTTTCATAAAGTGACTTTAGTGGGATATTTAATGATGTTTAATAAGTCACTTTATTTCCCGAGGTTAAATAAAATATTAAAAATGCAGGAATTTGAAAAGTCATTCTAGTGTTTTCGGAGAGTGATAAAAAAGTACTTTGGAAGTTCATTTTAATTATGCTTGAATATTTGGGTGAAATTGGTGAGTTATGGAGAACACAAAACCCTTGGATGAAAACCTAAGGGATGTTGGTTTCGGTAGTGCAAGATTCTACCCTAGCTAGTTGTTGAAGAGGTCAGTCAGATTTCTTGCATAGGAATACAACGATGGGAATTCAAAATTCATGAAGTCTTATACCAAGACGAATTTCAAAGTATGTGCTAAGTGCAATGTTATAGAGCCAATAAAATTAAATGATATATTTGCAGACCAAGACATAGTCGTACAGTTTCAGGTATTGTGAGGATCAGATTTTAATAATATATATATTGGGTCTGAGGGAACGAATCGATGTTGGAATGCATTTTAGAGCTTCCTATTTCTAATTACATGGCTTTCAAAAGATCACGAGTATTACCTAAGTAGAGCTATATAACTACGGGGACATCCCATAGTTATTAGTGAAAGGGATCTACATATTCTACATGCCAATTGGTGGTTTCCCAAGGCGCCGACCAAGGATGGAAGGAAGAATTTATTAAGCAACATTCCCTTTGCCTATCATTGACCATTCTAAACAAGAAGTTGTCAAAGAAACAAACATGGAGGTAAAGACAAGGAGTTTTGGGAGCTGGCCAACCAAAAAGAGAAGTCGTCACTAGAGTGGAGAGTCATCCCAACTCCTTGGTATCATTACATATTCCCCTAGCCCGCACTACTTTTATATTTGTCAAATGCAATTGATTAATTGGGGCGCTATATCAATATTTTGAGAGCCGAGCTGCTAAATGAAATATTTGAAGCCTTCAAAGGAAATTTATGTCATTCTTTAACAGGTCAGCAAAGCATTATCAATATTGTTGTATATGTAATTTTTGAAATTTTATTGAACAATAAATTTCTGAGTTAGATAGTGCTTGAAAAGTATACTTGTATTTGTGAGGAATCTATATTACATAAGAATTGCACAAAACAATTTTATTCTGGAGAAAGACACTGAACATCATATTCAGAACAGTCATTAGATAACTATTTGAAGAAATGCCTAGACACAGTGTTGTGAAAAACAAAAAAAATTGTATAGAAAATGAGCCAAGGATATTTCAATGATATCAGAGTTGAAGATCTTGCTTAGTCCATAGGTTTTGGTGTGAGTTTTTTTAGCAGAAATTTTTGTGTAATGTCCCCTTTTTCGTAGCCATCTCAACGGGATTTCTTAGTGTTAAACTTTCATGATCAGATTGTATGCACAGAATGTTGAACTTGATAAATAAGAAGTTGATGTCAAATCAGTATTGAAAAATACTGATCATGAATTCACAAGTCTGAATTTTCCTTAATGGTATTCGATCTATAAGAGCAGAACATTTATTGATTTCAATATCTCCAATTGTGGATCGGATCTACATTAAATATATAAGGAAGAGACACATCCCATGAGCGGACATGTCTCCACAAAGTGGAGGCATGTCCGTTCATGAGACGTCTCATGAATTGTGCCTTTTCATCTAAACTAAACACCCAATTACCAATTCGGAGTTAGTTACTTAATAAACATAAATGCTTACTAAGTTCAATCTGATTTTATCTTGCACAAATAAACAATATCCAATCTGGAAATGATCACCGATAATGATGCTCGATCGAGATCCTATATGAAACATGAAATGCTAATAATCTGCAATTAATAACCTCTAAATGCAGATCGATAATATAGTTGGAATGTAGTAGATTTCAATATAAATGATGATGTATGCAATTAATATATATATATGTGTGTATACATATGTCAATACATACTGACATATATATACACACACATATGATCATCATTTCTATATCTGACCGAAGCTACCATATTTCAACACTTAGCCTTTATTCTTTGAAGGCTAAGTGGAGAAATAAGGAGAAATTAATTAAGTTAATTATTTATTAAGTCATCAAATAAATTAAAAAATTAAAAGGTGACTTTATATTTAATTAATTTAATTAAAGTGACTAAATAAAATATTATATCATAAAGTCACTAAAATAAAATAAAAAGGGAAATATATCTTTTATCCCACATTGGCAAGAAAAGTGTTTGAGCTCTCACAAAAAAATAATAAAAGGCTCTTAAGGGACTCATTTGTGATATCCAAAACATTTGGCATTTGACTTTGATATGCTTGTTGGAGCCTTGGGGTTTCTGCAGAATACAATTGAAGGTCTTTGGGTACGAAGTATCCCATTGATTTGCATAACTGAGGTAGTGAAACAATCTACTGAAGGGTTGCAGCTGATTGGAGGAGTTACTTCAGACTTCTCATTGCATCAAAATTTGTGGCCAAAGGCCAATTTTGGAGTCAATTCAATTTGGAAGTTGAAGGAGATCATTTTATAGCTTGAGATCACTTCACATCTTCAGCTATAAGGTCTATTTGCATAAAATTATATTCTGATATAAATTTCCAGTCAACATACCAGCTTATTGGAAGGGGACGATTTTGTTCATGGAGAGCTTGGTTGGCATCGATTTCCTTCTTGGACCTAGGCGCACCATTCCTTGATGTTCATCAATGATATTTGGAGCTTGTGAGGGACGAAAGGAGCTGCTAATAATTTCTTTCAAGCAACCTGGTCCAGAACAGGGGCGGCACATATAGGAGGTCGATTTCATCATTTTGGAGTGTCTTCTTCATCAACAAGAATTGCTATTAAGTCTTCAGCTCATCTACGATTTTTGTATCAGGTTCCTCTTGTCATTTTCTACATAAATATTGCATTCTAGAATTAATATCATGGCTGCTATTTGTACTCAGAAATTGTAGAAATTGCATAAGTTGTAATGCCAAGAGTCTTGGCCCTTTAATATCAGCATTGTATTAGATACTATACTGCAATTAAGGAGTTATAAGTTGCCGGTCAGATATTGTTGTAATTGAGCATATTTATACCATTCATGATCAACTTAATAGTATGCATGCCAAGTGTTTGTAAAAATGCTACTTGGCTGTAGGTGCACAATTTTTATGTAGATGATCATGTATTGCATTCAAAAAGACAAAAAGAATTGCATTGTCATTATAGATCATTGCCTAGCTATTGTAGTGTCGATTTGCAAAGCATTTACATTCATTCAAGACCAATTGAAGACAAGCAAGCAAACTGAAAACTCAGAAACAGCTAGTTAATAGGTTGCAAGTGAAGTGTTTGACAAAATTTCTTGAGGCAAACTTAGGCCAGATTTGAAGGGAAATTCTACGATGGTTTAAAAAGTGTGAACATTGACATTTTAGTCTATCCCTCTCCTTTAGGTGAAAAATCCTCAAGTGTGAGAAGGTCATTGTAACCAAGATCTTTGTTTTGCATTTTGGTAACCCTTAAGATATTCCTTGAGAGCTAAACTTTAGATCAAAAGTTGCAAGGGATATTACATTTTGTTCAATTTTGAGGTTTTCAGCTATATGCATGCACATTAATGAATCTAGTGGATAGCGAATACATTACCTACGAGAGGACAAGAGGTGTTATTAATTTTGATTCGGAAGAGAAAAACTAGGGGATAGACATAACAGACAAGAACAACAGGACCCTAGTATTTTGGCTATGCTAAGTGATTAAGCTAGGGGACAATAGCAATTGCTTCAAACTCTAACCCAAATGATGCAAACCATGAATGCAAATAACAAAAATTATCAAGGTGAACATAAGAACAATGGGAACAACAATGGTAACAATGCGCACAATGGAAACCAAGGTGAAGGTAGTAACTAATGTAACAAGAAACACTTCTAGGGCACTAACTAGGGTCACTCCTAGGCCTCTAATGCCTGAGTATTTGGATGATCAGCCTAGAGAACAAACAGGACAACGAAGAGGTGGCGAAGGTTGTGGTGATTATTTGCAAGAATACCAATCCTTAGGTGATGAATTCCATGCATCTATGTCCTTGGCAAAATTTTGTGGCATTAAATATAGAAACAAACCAAGAGGAGAAAGAGGCCAAGGAAATAACAGAGATTTATAGCGTAAAGTGCGTAAGTTAGCCATTCCCAGCTTTGATGGTTCAAATAAGTGTACATCACGGGCATGGTATCAAAAGTTAGATAGGTATTTTCAGTTAAACCCCATGACTGAAAGGGAAGCAATCAAATATGTAACCCTACATCTAGACAGAGAGGTTCATGAGTGGCGGTACCATGGGCTAGTGACTTTGGGACATGGCAGCATAACTTCCTATGTAGATTTCACACAAACCTTGATAGATATGTTTGACAAGAAGGATTGGAAACTGCATTTTAGGGAATTGGCACAGCTGAAACATGTTGGCTCGATTGATGCATATCTTTCAGAGTTTGAAAAGTTGTTTGTAATGGTCACAGATATGTCAGAACATAGGTTGATAGTTTTGTTCGTAGAGGGACTAGCAGAGCCACTTCGTGATTGGATCAAACCATTTAATCCTAAATCTTTATAGGATGCTATCAGGAGGGCTATGAGCATGGAAATTTCAGCCCCTAAAAGCAAATTTCAACCTAAACCCTTCCAACACAAGCAGAATAATAAGAAACCCTTCCAGAAAGATTGGCCTAAAAAGAACTAGATAAATGGAGGTTTGTAATGAATTGCGTAGAAAAAAGTTGTGTTTCAACTGCAAAGAACCTTGGGAACCTGGCCATAGTTGTTTGGGAAAAGGTAAGGTGCAAACATTGAGCTAGTTTCAAAATATAAGGAAGAGAAAGGTGAAAGTGTTTAGGGCAATGAACAAAGTGACTCAAATAGCGAGCATTGGGAAGAGCATGAGCATCCACCTAAAGGAGCTAAAGGTGGGACTATATCTACCCTTTCAAGTACTCCAAGATTTAACTCCTTTCGAGTTCGGAGAGTCTTGCAAGGACAACGTGTGACAGTCTTAGTAGATAGTGGGGCTACCCATAACTTCATCGATTCAGCATTGGTGGAAAAGAGAGGTATTCAAACACAGGATTTAGGGGTTCAATGTGATGGCAGCAGATGGTTATAATATGGCTTGTACCCAACAGGTCCCATGGTTGAATATCACATTAGCTGTAATGTCCCCTCTCACCCCTAATGGACATATTGAAGAGCACACAGAGAATACTGGGAAGGCCACTAGTGAACCAAATCAGTTTCCAACTTGCTGCCCCAAACATTGGTATACGAGAAAACACAGAGAAGGCCACTATTGAACACAAGAGAACATCCCATACATGAATTTTGGCTGCCCTGAAACAATCCTTTTCTCATTTTAGGCTCAAAATCAGTCCTAATAGTAGACTGGAAGGTCAGAAAATGAAAACACCAACCAACTAACAAGTCTGATTTAGACTTTTTGAAATCTGATTTATGAAAAATCAGCATTCCAAACAATAAGCAGCAGCTGCAACATTAAAAATCTTTAATAAGATAAGCATATCTACTCACAAACAAGGCTGATGGCACCCTTATCGAAGGTCCCAATGCCACGATAGAACAACTTCTGATCGCATTACCTTTCCATATTACCATTTCATGATCAAAAGTCACCATCCAATTTTTGATAAAGAAGGTAGCAGCATCCATAAAACATAAATTTTCACACTTATCATTCCAACATACCTTCTTTTCACATATAATGATCTTCATCAAAACACGTTGAAAATCCCATACTTGGATAATCAACCATAGCAATTTTCCAATACACCGGAACAAATTATCTTCATCATTCCAAATGTTATATAGAGACAAAAACGATCTCCACAATCTGGTGTCAAAGATGGGGAAGTGATCATGAATCAACACTTCCCATATGGAGACCAAATCCTCTAAACCTCTTATGCATTCACTTACAAGCAAGCTTGGAGGATTACCAATCACAGAGTGTAACTCAATCTCACACTCTCTGAGATGTTTGAAATCAGCTAGCTGGTCTCCTACCTCCAACAAAGCCAACTAATCATTTTTCAACATACCGTTGGTTGACTCAAGCTCAAGAGTAAGCTTATCAACCCTTCCCACTTTTCCTTGGAATACACGGTCGGTCTTCTTTGTGAATTCATAGGCATAATCCGGATCAATAATCCAGCATAGATATTATCCATTTATAATCTCCAATGAGTCTTTGATGAATTGCAGATTTAAGAGAGTGGCTCCATCTCCAACTCCTTCCTGTCTCTCTTTAATCAAACTATGTGAGCAGTCAACTTTGAATAGGACTTGCACCTCATTTTCACTTGACAACAAGAATTGACCTTTCCACTCATAAATGTGTGAGGATGGTTAACTGCGGATAGGCTGCATTTCAAAATCAGAATTTTGTTTCTGGTCTTTGCTGCCCTCATAGCGGCTCCAAGCCTCATGTCTTTCACCACCCACCATCTGTAAATGAAGAGGATCAGATTTTACCAATTCTTCAGGCCTTTGTTTGCAATCAACTACATGAGTTGGAAAATCAGATTTGTGTTTGAGATCCTCTTTAATCTTTTCATCAACAAGGGCCTTTTGATCTTCTAAATCTGCTTCCACCTCACTGATACTTTGATCATATGTTTTAGCAGCCTCCAACTTGAGCAATGAGTCATTATGGGGTTTTTCCATGCAAGCTTTTTTGTCAAAGACAACTTCTCCTCCCATGACCATCCCATAGCTTGCATTGTAATCAGAATTTTGTACTTTATTGGGATCAAAGGGAAATTTATCCCACACAAGTTCCTTATCAACATTAGGCGCCTTCACACTCCAATCCCAAATGTTGAAGGGCTGATTATTGTGGTCAAAAGGAAAATGCCCTTCGTACTTCTCTTGAAGTGATGCCACTTTGAATGAGACACCTCCCATCTCACCAAAACTGATATTTTCAAGAGTATCTTTCTCCAAGACCTTAGTTTGATGATCAAACGATTCAAATCCATGACTCCTCATGTCATCTTCACTGAAAGGAAATAAAGGATCATCATTACTAGCTGATTTGAAGACTTTATCCTTCTTGTCATCAATAAGCCCTTCATGAGTAGGTACATTATTGATCTCTTCATTATTAATCACAAGCATACCAAGGAGGTCTTCTTGAGAAACCACCATAGAATTATTGAGAAACAACATTTTATCTTATGCATTAATGACCACTTCATTTATCAGCTCTGTCTTCTTCAAGTGCGGCTTCAATTTTCCCTCACACTAATTGAACAAATCTCTGATCAGTATACCAGCAGTAGAGGAATTCTTTCCTTCTTGTTCATGAATGTTTAGTAGGAAAGATCGGGCGGAATTTGGAATGTCATCCAACTCTTTGATAATCAAAACTAAAATGTTTCTTATTACTGTAATTAAATCCTCCTCTTGTTCACTCCAAGTTAAAATGAAGAGGTAATGAATCAAATAATATATTCGGTCTTGCATACCCAAATCAACTAGTAACATACTTGTTTTGAGTTCTGAAAAGATCTTCAGTATAGCAGCACTTTTGGAATACTGATTGCTTTCAATTTCATCAAGGCCTTGAAAGCTTTCCACGAACATGTGAAGAACTCTCTTCATAGTTTTATCATCATAGGGCACCAAGGGTGCCCAGATTCTCATCACTTCACTGAGGCATGAAGTAACCAGCAGATTGATCTCTTCATCCAAATGCCTCAACCAATAAGGACATTTTAGATAGGTCATTGTAGGCGCCAAAGCAGTTTTAATTATCTCTAAAGGTGACTGCTTTACCTGGCTCAAGCATTGTTCCAACGTAAGAAGTATTCTCACTTCTTCTTCCTTTGTCTAACATTCTTTAATGAGCCTTGCGCTGTCAATGTATAAAGACCTTGCCAAAACTTACTCTTCATCTGAAGCCATACCTCAATTTGGCAACAAATGGTTCCTTAAAAACCTTTGAAAAAGTGCCAACTTCAAAACTTTTGGAGCTGAAACTAAACTTTGTTCTGCCTTCTGATGTTGTATCGATTTTCTCTAACATTCAACTGACAACTGAATCACTGAAACTCACAGGATGGCAGGAAAACAAGCTCTAATACCACTGAAATATTCCCCTTACTTTTTTCTCCAAATTTGAACACACAAACTAGCATCAAACCACTAATTAGCGTTAGCTCCAAATGCAAATCAGCTTGAAAGGTAACCCTTGCCAAGAATGTTCACCAAGATCCCAATGAGGGCGAGGCTATAGCATATGGCATGGGGATCATTAGTGATAATCAGAACCGAAAGTACATTCATCTGCTGATGCAGGCATCCACAAGCAATGGGGATACTCCGCTTATTCAGTGGGTGAGATTATTACAATATTAAAGGCGGCAAGCCAGCCATTTAAATCCTCACTTCCACTTATTTTTCATAGGGGGAATACAGTCCTCACAACCACTTATTATCATGGGGGGAAACAACATAAATAAAAAATGATTATTTAAAACTCAACCACTCAATTGTGGGAGTGTAAACAAACATAAATTGCAGCAACTAAACTATCAACTGTTAGTACTACTAACAAGCTTTACAATAAATGAAGATAAGCTGCAAATAAGAAGGATATGCTTCCAGAATCAAACAATGGTTAGAGTAACACTTCCTCTAACTCTTACAATGTCAGAATGATATAGAATTGAAGCTCAATCAGCAAATTACTAATATTTACTAAGTCTGATCAGAAACAGCATAAACAGAAAATCAGACCAGCAACATCAAAACTCACATAAATGGACGTATCTTTCTCGAATCAGCTTGGAAAGCCTCCAAACCACAACCAATCAACAGCTAGAGACTAGGCGTCCATTTTCCAGGAAGAATTTGAGCCGGAAACAGAGAGAAACAGTTGGCACGAATTTCAAGGCAAGCTCCAAATGGTACGGCCCCCTTGAGGAGGTCGACTTGACTTCAAAAATCAGCAACTCAATGATAAATTCTGAGAACTTGCACAAAGGGTCGCCCTTCACAGTTACACAGCATGAGCGAATACCCAGAATGAATTAAAAATCTATGACAAAGCTATGAACAGAAAATAGCTTCAGCCATGTCAAAACCATCAACTCAGAAACAGGCTATACATCAGCAACCTGTTAGAAATATCAAAAAATGAAGCTCTATCTGCACCTCTGAATGAAGTACAGTCTCATATCTCCACCTAGGAAGCCATAGTTTCAGGCCTGAAGGATGGATTGAATTTGCCAAGCTTCCCCTTAGCCAGGTTCTGGATTCAGTCTAGCAGCATAACTTTGCTTTCCAAAACATAACATAACCAACTCTTCAAAAAGCAACAATATATAAGTTTCAATTTGGCAAATGAACACTTCAATTCCAAGAAGTCGAATCACTTCATCTTCCAAAGGGACGCCACCTTTAGCCATTTACTTTATTTTTAAATAATAAAATACTATTCACCTTCCCTTTAGGCGTCCATTTCAAATTGAACAATAAAGCATTCAAAATAAACATTAAATGCACAAATATTCGACCCCCTTTATGTCCCCTTCTTTAAAACAACTTGAAGTCATCAAGCCTAGGCGTGGGGTACAACTCTAAGACATGAAAATTGGCTAAGTCTGGAACTTAGTCCAAGGAGGTAGCCAAAAGCAATGCCCAAACTGCAACTGGTGAATTTGCTAAAAATAGCAAATTGACAAATGCCAAGCTGAACCAAGTTGATGATGATGCTTATGCCATAAACAAACTTACTAAAAATAGAAAATGCCAAAAATAGTAAGTTAACTTCAAATCCATCAGAAAGCCAAACTGATTTATACCGCTTCTAAAAATAGAAAGTGAATCAGAAGATTGAACTACTATTAGAATGATACTACTATAAATAGACTTACCAAAATAGCACACTGCTATAAATAGTAAGTTTGCAAAACCTCATCTGTATGCCAATTGAGCAGTAATCAAGACTTACTAAAAATAGTAAGTTTTTTCAAATATCATTTGAGCACAAACCGGGCAGCTATCATGACTTACTATAAATAGTAAGTGCCCAGAAAGGATGTCAAATTCAGATGCATGTCACACCACCCCGGAGATCTCTGAAAACCCAAAAAAACCTAGAGACCTTTCCTACGTGCAAGGTATCCGCCAAAATTGCATGTCATTATCTCAACATGCATGTTACCTCATCCTGAAGCTCTCCAAAAACCCTTAAAAGCCCAACCAAACACACAAGGCCAAAACTCACACATGCAAACTTTCGAAAATGCATCTGAAAGCGGAAACCCTAATTTCCAAAACTGCTTAGCCTATGAATTTCCGAAAATAGGCTAAATCCTCAAGAAGACCGTAGGGCTAAAATGGGGACATTACACTAAACCAACAACTTATGATATTACCTAGGATTATGAAAGACTAAGCAAAACAGGTTATGTAGGAAGGTTAGGAAGAATAAACTAGTTTATACCTAAATTATACAATATAGCTATACAATTCTAAGGAAAAAGAAGGAATTAGAAAACCCCTTAATTGTAGCAACTTACAATTGTAAAGAGTCAAGAATTCTTGGATTTTGAGAAAACACTACGAATCTATGTGTATGCTATATCAACATTAATTAGATCAAAGTAGGAAGACAACAAAAGAAATATCTACAAGGATGAAGAACTTTTTGACATGAACCTAAGGATAGGGTCTTACCAGAAAAGAGTTAGTATGGAGAGATTGACAAAAAAAAGCATGTGCTTAAATCTAGTAATGAATACTTGTTTGTATGTGAATTTTTACGTATATGTCTTTCATAAGAAAATTCATAGCGTAATTAGGCTAACTTGTATTAAACATTCAAGTTTAAGTCAATCTTTTAAATCATGGTGAAAGTGTATGAGAGAACAAGAAATATTCCCGATACAAGTCGTGAAGAGGAACAAAGAACTACTAGTATGGAAGCAATGCTCGACTTGATTTTGGCAAGGTTAACTAGTCTGGAGAATGAAAGAGAGAAAGATAGATTGAAGAAGGAAATAACCATCAACAATACGGAAGGTGAAAGTTCATCTCATGGATGTGGTGAAAACCACAATCATAAGAAGGAAAAGGCACCAACCAACTTTGCTGAAAGGAATAGGAAGATAGTGTCTACAAAGCTATCTCATGATATAAATAAGATAATACTGCCAAAGTTTGATGGCAGTGCAGGAGGTAATGAAGTCGAAGTCTGGCTAGTCCAGATGGAAAAATATTTTGAAATAAGAAACTAAGACGAGGTAACTAAGGCAGCATGGGGAGCATACCAATTAGTAGGTGAAGCCTCTAATTGGTGGATAAACAAAAAGCTTGAACTAGACATAAGTTCCTAGAAGTTGACTTGGGGAGAGTTTGTTGAAATTTTCCGCAAACGTTGGTTTCCACAACTTTATTATGATAAAAAACTCTCTGAATTTCAAGAATTGAGGCAAGGGACCATGTCAGCCAATGAGTACTGGGAGAAGTTTACGTGATGTCTTTGATATGTTCCCATCTATCATAAATATGAACGATTCTAGATCAGGAAATTCATCTTGGGACTCAACAAAAATATCAGAGGTGAAGTTCATATGCATGGTCCGACCACAATGGACCTTGTGTATGAAAAATCCATAAAGCAAGAACATAAGCTTAAGGCAGACTCTACCAGTGTGAAGGAGAAGAAAAGAAGGATACTGAAGTTCCCGACAAGATTGCCCCAAAGAAAGAAGAAATTGCACAAGATTCAACAAAGAAAAAGGGGAAAAGATCTCACTTCAATGAAAAGGAATTAAAAAGAGATTGGGAAAGAGACAACTCAAGGTATGATGACACTAGTAGAGCTAGTGAAGGTGTTAATAAGACTAGGGAAATCATGGAGAAAAGAGGGCCACGAGTAGGATGCTTTATTTGTAAAGGTAATCATTATGCAAATGAATGCCTTAACAAAACTTCTAGTACCCAACAACATGGCAACTCACTGCCTCCTCAAAAGGCCATGTTTCAGTAGAGGAAGCATGCTGCCATGAATGATGGACAAGATGATGTCCAAATTACACCGACCAAGCATTCTTGAAACTTTCAAGAGTGAAAAATAAATGTAGAGTTAGAATTTTATGTTTGAATAATACCTTAGTTCATTAGGGATGATGAATCATAAGGGGGGGAGTATGTTACACCCTGATTGTATAGCTACTATTGCATAGGGAAATTGATTGTAGTGATTGAATCAATGTGATGAATAAAACATGTTGTTCTGTTGTCAAAATGAGTGTATCACCATTTAATGATTGTCTCATTTAAATGTTAGATATTATTCTTGATGAATGCTGCATGTAAGATGTTGAATAATGTTTATTCTAACCTTTGAGATGTTTTATGCATACTACTTTGTTGTGAACATATAACTTCCATTGTCATGTCATTATGTGTAGGTATTAGGACCATTCCTCCAAGCAAAGGAGAAATATCACTCAGGAGAGGAGCTTGGTTAGGTAAACAGTAATGAGAACCATTTGAGCATATACACACACGTCATTATAGGTTTGGAGGAACCAAGTTAGTTAAGTTGGTCTTGATAAGTCATCCATAGGCTTTAGGAGTCTTGTTTACTTCTTTGTGCTTTGTGAGTGATGTTTACATGTTTATTTGACTTATTATATTATGATCATTGTGAGGATAACGTGAATGGACATAAGTGAATAGGTTGAGTGGTATGTATACACATGTATATACACTAAAGTATATCACAATTATATAGTATATATATATCTACGCTACCTATTAACTCATGGATATAAAATAATATTATGATATTATTGCACGGCAATTTATGTATATGGCATGTATATATGTATATCAATCTGTGCCGTAGAATATTAGGCCATATACATAGATACGTAAACATATATGTAAATATATATTTATATATATTGTATAACGGGTAAATATATGTATATATATTATAGTAAGATAATATATACATATATATAGATATATATATACACATTATGAGAGTAATGAGGAAAATATATATATATATATGAATATATTAATAAATACATAATATATATATAATATATAAAATATATAAATATATAGTTTAAAATATTTTAAAACTCTAAAGTGAAAAATTAAAAGATTAAATTTTTACTTGGAGTAAATATTTAGAATGGAACTATTGAGAAATAATAAATCTCTTGAATTAAACTATAGAGAAATAATAAATCTCATCACCAAATAAAAGTGAATCGAGCTATTTCACTTATATGAATTTAAAACATATAGTTTCAATGAGAAAACGAAATATTTTAAAAGTGAATGGTAAAACTTTTGAAAAAGGAAAAATATTGCTCTTAAACCTTGAAAGAGCTTTCCCGTGAAAAAAATGGCGCTTGAGGAAGAAAACGCAGGTCGCCTGCAAGAAGATTTCAACCATTGTTGGGAATGAGGGCGACGCAGCCAGTAAATGGTGAGGTGTATGGAGTATTTCCTTACTAAATCATTGAATGATGAATCATTTTTCATATGGGCGCCATTATTGGTAAGTTCCTGTAGGTGGCAATTTTGTTCGCTAAGTTGAATTTTTTGTAATGTCCCCTTCTCAAACCTGACATTTCCAGTGACCGTTGGCCTTTCGTTGGGAACCCGAAGGCTAGTCGGAAGTTAAAATTAGGGTTTCCTGGTTTTGAGGAGGTCATTGCTCAGAGATGGTGGATTCAACGGCGGATTCTTTCTGGGTTTTCAGAGAGCTTCGCAGTGGTAGGTTCATCTCGGCATTCAGAGCACTTTTTGGAATTTACTATTTTTAGTAAATTCTATTTTTGGCAGCTTCCAGATGAGTTCAGCTCGGGTGACTTCCTGCTTCAGTTTGGTCAGATGTTTGGCTCAGTTTTGGCTTCAGGGCACCTTCGGAGGGATAAGTTAAGTCATTTAATTAAAAAGTCACGTTTAAATATTATATTTTAACGTTGACCATGGACCTAGATTAATGACTTAAAGATGTTTTTAAAAAGGGGTCTTGAGGGTGGCGCCCTCATTAAAAGATTAATTTAATTATTGCCAAAGTCAAACAAGCTTATGTTGGGCGCATTCTTCAAGAAGGGCATTTAATTAAAATATCATTTATTAAACATTGAAGGAGAAAGTACGCCATTTTGAGGAGATTAGGGTTTTGGCTTGAAAGTGACTTTAGGGTTACGAGAAGTCAAATGGAAATTTATAAAAGGAAGGAGTTGAGCATCATTTGATCATCTTTGGACGACTATACTGTTATGCTGCCGGATTGGCTCTGGGACTGCTTCGAGGAATGAAGGCCTCCTAGCTTGGGCATCACTTCGTGTTTGGAAGACAACATCTAGTGGTGAATCATTGTACTGTGAGTTGCATTTAGTGTGTTTGTTCTCAGCTCATTGCATAGTTAGATTCGAAGTTAGCATTTAATTGTTTCAGCTTATTGCATTGTTTCTAGACAGCAGATTGCATGTTTGGTTCATAAATCATAAAATACCAAAAATATCATTGTGGGTGTTAGCTCATTGTCTGTGTTAGCCTTAGGCATCCCTATGCTTCAAATTGCAGATTTTAAGGTTGTGAATTGAATTTTTAAAGCCAAGTCGAGTTTCTCAGCTGGGCCGTACCATTTAGTGACATTGGGATTCGTGCATAATTGATATGTGGGTTTTAGATCTGTTTTCAGTGTTTCATCATAGGCGTGTGATTGGTTAAGAGTTAGTGCATTTGATTTCTAGTCAATCGGAGATCATACGTGGAAGATATGAGCATTTTAGCAATTCCTTAGGCTGCTGGTTTAAACATTTAATGAGCAGATTGTAATAAAAATCAGAAATTTGTATCTTGATATTTGAAGGCATTTGGTTTTGGTATTACTATTCAAAGTAAAGGTGATTCCAAATGATGTAATGCTGATCCATTAAATTCATAAGACATTGGCAGGCAAAGGCTCCTTATTTGTAAAACTGACAGTAGTACTGGCAGTTATTTCTTTATTGCTTAAATCAGGTTGTGTTCTCATTTTCATTCAAAGTTATTGTAATAGTGAGATCTCGGCCCTATGGTCGCTACTATCCCATCTCGGGTTAGCAAGCACATTCTGGGTGTTGAGTAGTTTCATTTCTCAGCATTTATCTTTCAAGCATTGTTTTGTATTCACTCCGTCATATGGTCGCCCCTCACTCCGCATTGGATTGGGTAGCACATACTTGGCGTCGAGTTCCTTTTCCAGCATAAGCAGTTTGTTTTAGATCCTCTGACCAATGCTCGCCATCATCGGCGCCATTCTGGTTAGAGTTGCTTTCCTGCACGTTTTGGTTTCTTCCTCTAACCTTAACGGGTGCACTGCTTTGTAATCTGTTATTTGAAAAAACAAAAAAATTGGCTCGGAATATTTCATTTTTCTTGTTTTGCTAGCTCAAAATGAAGTCAAATCACCCCTATATTTGATGAGTAAGGGGTTAGAAACCCGCCATGTTTCTCTTTGAACCTTTCTAAGCATTGTGTTGTCATTTCTCATGCCTGCAATAGTGGAAAACGTTGCATTTCAGGCCCTATAAATAGACGCCTTACCATTTTGCATTTCACCTCTTGTTGAATCCGAGTTTAATATTTCTCTGAGCTTTCATTCCCATTTCATATTTTGTATGCAAACTCTGTTTTTTGAGTGAAAAGACAAAGGATATTGTCAACATTCTGAGTTTAGTTCCATTACAACTGAGTGAGAAATCATTTGTAATTTTGTGAGTTCATTATTGAGTGAGAAATTATTTGTGAGTTCATTATTGAGTGAGAAATTATTTGTGAGTTCATTATTGAGTGAGAATTCATAGAGAGTTCATTTAGAGTGAGAAGACATCATTTGGGAAGTCGATTTTAGTGAGAAGTCACTATTTTTCTGGAAGCTTGATTGAAAGAAGGACTGGAAGTAAGATTTGGGAAGGAAAAGCTTTTAAATAGGCATGGAACTTCAACATTTTACATCTTTTAATTTGATTGTTGGTTTCTATTTTCTTGTGCTTGTTTGGTTTCTATAGTTATAAGGGGATAGAACTATTAAGGAAAATATTTACAAGTTATGCATAAAAAGGGAGTTTGTGTAAAGGGAATCTATGAAAAAGGGAATTCGTAAAAAGAGGATTTATGTGAAAAGAAAATAAGGGAATGGTTTATTTGCTTTGCATAAAAGGGAAAATAATGTGAAAGAGATAATGGAAGGGTTTTAAATGCTTTTAGAATGAATATTGCATGATTTGTATGGTCTCCATATAAGGAGAATACAATGATATAGTTATTATCTATTAGGATCGAAATGAAGGCAGATTCAAGTAAGGTCTTAAGCTTAAGTTATTAGGTTAACTGAGACAAGTTAAGCACTCCTCGGATAAAGATTTCCTAATTAGGAGTTATGTTACAAGACACTTGTAGAATGTTTCGTTTCTAAGTAGATAGTTTGTTGTGGGTAGTCTGGGGTGACTAAATACCCATTGAAGGACATAGCCTACACATAGTGTAAGATATCCTTAAGTCAAATCAGCCCTGAGTAGTGTTTATAATAGATGACCTTCATTTGAAGTACTGAATGAGAATACTTTGGCCAAAGTAGTGAAATGTACAACATCCACTTAGGTGTGAGATAGTTGAGACTAAACTATCAGTTCATTGTGATCCTTGTACTAATTCAAGATTGTGAAATAGCAAGGTTCTAGTTGTGTAGGACACAACACTATGCTCAGTTGGTAATTGTTAAAAGATACCCTACCAATCTCTTCGACGAAGGGAGGGCCATCTATCGAATGATAGGTGTGTGGGGGACCGCATTATAAGTCAGTGGTTGGTGGAAAAGCGCCCAAGTGGTGTTTCTCCTCCACAGCAAGTGGCCGATGCACCAAGATTTGAAAGGAAAGGAACCTGGACCGTCTTACTACTATTTGTTCAAAAGCTCTCGAGCTATGTATGTAATTGTATTACTTTTGTACTCTGTTTTATATTTGCAATGAAATGGAATTCATGTGGAAATATATTGTAACTTGTATGCATTTATCAATGAAGAAAGGAAAGATTTTATTGTAATGCCTTTGTTACTTATTACTTTTATATTACTCTGTTTTATATTTGCAATGAAAATGGAATTCATGTGGAAATATATTGTAACTTGTATGCATTTATCAATGAAGAAAGGAAAGATTTTATTGTAATGCCTTTGTTACTTATTACTTTTATATGTTTGGAGTAAAATTTTAAAAAAATTAATTTACACAAGGGATAGGTCGTTTCATAGGATTAGCTCATGACTCTTCCTATGAATAGCAGCAATCACATCATGGGCTTTTACATGAACAAGGTGACCTTTTCTTTGAAGAAGGTCTTGCTCAATCACTTCCATACCCAGCCTATTTCTTTCTAACTCTTGGTAAATACATTGAAGGACTTGGCAACTTTCGAGGTGTACAGGTATAACATCATTAGGACAGATAGAATCATCAAGTTTACCATAGTAAGTAGGCTCACAGAATAGGGAATACTAGAATCATCATGATACTTCTGCTCCCATCAAGCATCGATTCTACAGCAACATTGGAATACATACCTAAGCACTTGTACAACTCGATAGTGCATACACAAAGACAACTACAGCCATGGGGACAAGACAGTAAACTTGCGCCATAAACTTTTTGCAGCTGCCATGGAGTGTGCAAGGATAACATGTGGCCAGAAGAAGATTGCAGCAGCAGCTGTCAAGATCATGTCAGCAGAGTTGCCATATCTCCAAAAGGGAAAAACTTGAAGCAACAAAAAAACTCCAAGGGCAAGTATGTGTTTGAGTTTTTCACATCAACAAAATCTTCATGTGTTAGGCACAAGAAAGATCAAAACCAGAGTCTCTAATCCCCAGCAATTGCACCATTTGTTGGCTCTCAAAACTGCAACTCTGTATTCCTAGAGTGTAAACCAATCCTCAAGGCCTGGGAACATGTCATCAAGAGGAAAGGTAGAGAATGGCTGGTCTCTCCTTCACTTTGGGCTCAACTAAACCCAGGAAGGCGTGTCTAGAATTATCCTTTATAAGTTAATTAATGAGAATGATGGAACAAGACTAAACTGAATAACAACTACACCCAATGTATGATAGACCCCAATACATGTCACTAAGCCTATATTTACTACTAGCAGACCATGCACGAGACAAAGAATATTCCATCTGCTTATCCCCAAGGATGCTCTCAATCTCGTATCACACTTCAATGCATGGCTGCAAGGTAAAACCAGAATGTGTATCCCTCGAAGGATGATTAATGGGTGGGCTTGCTATCGATATTTACTACTTAAACAATCAGATATGCAATACCAAAAATTAGAAGGGATTTATGCTTTGATGAAAGATTGATTACTTGGCCTTCCATACCGGTTCCTTATCCATTGGGATAACAGAGTCAAAGCTCAAGAAAGGAAAGAGAACATATATGAAACTAAAATGGGCATTGATGTGCCCAAGTGTACATATCACAGAAATAAGAAGCCTTCAATATCAGACCATACTAATACAGCCATCATCAAACTAAACAAATTCATACACACTAAAGAAAAGATTGCCACAACAGCATTTGCAGCACTTTACAACATTGTCAAGTAAACTAATCTTAAGAGCATACAGACCAGCAAATGTGATCAGAGGAATCTAATGGCACTAAATACCTTAAGAGCTTTCAGTCAACAATGGAGGCAACTACCAATACAAAGATTTTTCATAAAATAAAAATCCAACAATTCATACAAATATGCTCTGTCTTCACAAAACTCTGGCTTTACAATAGTTGAATGCCTAGACTATACATTGGCAACTCTATGCCAGAACTTGGCTCAAGAGACTAATCCTTGCCACCAATTACAAGTGTGCATGTATAGAAATTTAGTTTATACTCAGCCTTTCCAGCTACATGGCATAGGAAATAAGTTAAATCAAGTTTACATTTAATAGGCCAGCCTCGATAGATCAGCATTAAGCATTGTTACAGTCAAAATACTTGCATAACTAATTGTCAAGGGTGTGAGGTATCCACAAGGAAAATATAACACTAGAGTGTGTGGAAGCTTTGGCGGACTAGGCAATACAAATATAGGTGCCAAGAGATTATATTACACATGAATTGGAAGAAGGAACCACATGTGGCACCACCACGAAGGTGTATATAATTGACCCCAAGAGAGATAAGAACAAGCCAATGCATCCTATTGGGTTGACCATTATTTTAGCATGTAGGACACTAATACACATAGACCACCTAGAAGACAAGACACACAAAGACAACCCAAATATCATTAAGACCAAAGCCTGGAATCAAACCCCAATCATAAACATATTAGGAACCCTAACATAAGTTGTCTCTAGTCATTACTCAGCATAGAACTACAAGGGCATGGAAGTACACAATTGTCATGAATTCTAAGACATACAAGATTTAGAGCCAACACGGCAAATGACAACACAACACATTTCAAGGGCAATAGTCTAGGAAGCCATTTTTGGTGGACAATAGGGTGCATGTGTGTGTGTGCACAAGCTTTAATGTTTCTCAAATATTACATTTCATGAACATCTAAAATATCAAACTACAAAGTACATTGTATGTTTATAATGATTAGTTAACAAGACAAGGATTGGACATATGATGTGCAAATGAAGTATTGAAGCACTGACTACAGTGGCCTCTGGTTTAGTGATTACAGTAGCCCCTAGCATTAGCAAATTAAGCATTGAATATATGATATGCCCAGTCTGTTACTCTGTAGAACCAAACAACTGAACAATGCTATCCAACAATCTAAATGGTTCTCTTGATAAAGATGGAATCACCATGTTTCCAAGCTTATAACACAATGAGAATAAGAGAGTGACAGCACATGATCCCAACGACACATTGTTCAGAGAGCATCAAAACATGTCAAGCAAACTGTTGTATCCAATTCTTTAGAGTTTGTATAAAACCATCATATTTGGCATCATGTAGGGTGTGTTTAAATTCCCTTGCCTTCAAGCCATGATTTTCATTTGTTTGAGAAATATGAATGTTCCAGGGCAACTGGTCATAAACTATGCATACTTACTTCCTCTTCAAATTTACATAATTTTATGAAACATTATATAATTATGCAGATTTTTTAGTTTGTTTCTGCAAGATTTGTGCTTGTTGGTAAAAAAATTAACCATGATCACTTCATTCTTTGTCTTATTCCATGTGGAGTTTTATTTTCTTGCATTTCAACACCAAAAGAAGGAATTTTGATTTCTGTTTTCCTGAATAGTGTAGATTTCCTTTTGCATGTAACTAAATGATTTATCTTTTTTTGAAATTACCTTACATTTATATAAATATGCATGTACATTCCACAACTTGTAACCTTGTCACAACTGTCCAATAAAAATAAACCTCTCGAAAGGGACTCGGTCCCAAGAATTGCCCTCAAACAATTTGCCTTCACAAATTTTAGGGATAACAAATTTTATTTAAAAAAACAGAGTGAAGCTCATCTAACTTTAAAAGGCAAGAACCACTGTAAAATTACTTTCAATGATGAGCCCTCAACTTCTAATATCCATAAATAAGAGTAAAATAAAACTCTACTACAAAAGCAAAATTAATTGTGTGAATTCTACCCTCACCCTCAAATTAAAATAAAAACTAAACAAGAAAATTAACCACTAGTGCAAAAATAACGATAATTTTGTAAGACTAGTACGCTAAATTTAATAGCCCAATACTTTCAGAAAATGTTTCTAGAACTTAAGAACCTCAAATCTTCACAAGATAATGAGGAAGATAAGCCCTACTGCATAAATCGATTACTTCGTAAACTAAAAGGCTAAAGATTAGAAAGAAAAACGGTAACTATAAAAAATGATTTCAGAACTTGCAGAAACTCAATTCTTAATAAACTAACAAAATAAATCCTCAAATTAGAACCCTGCTTTCAAACCACCATAATTTGCGGAAGTATACCCTAATTTAAGGGGCCAAAGCTTTAACGAAAGGTGAAACTTAAAAAAAGTACCCTCGTAAAATACTGACGAAGATGAACCCTGACATAGAGACTTACCACAAAACCACCATAATTATACAAAGTTTAACCTAACTTAGACTGCCAAAGCTTTTAATTTTTTTCAAAAAGCGAAAGTTTCAACGATTGCAAAACACTACCGTACATAGAAACCACGACTCAAAACTTCAGGCACAAAATTGAACGTATATGAAATTTAATTTTTACACTGCCAACAATCCAAAACTTAAAAAAGAAAAAACACAGCTTGAAATTTTCCCACAAAAAGCAGCTACAGTAAAAAGCCTGGACGGTAACTAGATTTTTCAATACGTAGGGCATAAAGAATCCCGAAATATTGTCTATTTGAGGAAAAGTACGAAACGACATTTAATATTAACGGATAAGGATAACAGTAACACGGTATTGTAACAAAAACGTCAGCTCGGAATACGTCGAGTGCCAACAGGTGCACTTGCTGCGCCAACTGTGCATTGAAAACTGCTTCAAGAATCATTTCGGAGAAGAAAAATCCTCACACAGATACCAAGTACAAATATCAGCCAATACGGTTTAATTTCTTTACAGCTGAGCGCAAAACTTGAAACTTGCAGACCAAAGACAAAAAAACAACCAATACGGTTAAAGTCTTATTCAAGAAAATAAGCACAAAAATTTTCATGGACAAATACCTATCAAAGAAATACTAATTGAGCAGAGTTTGGCTGCTAAAGTTACTTTATTGATAGTTAAACCTAAAAATCGAAATTTTCACAAATATACCGCAAGCGCAAAAGTAAGCCATTGCTGTTAGAAAATATCTCTACTGAAACATAAAAAACGAATATTTCCCCAGGCAAAGACTACGTACAGGTGTCAGCGATTTCTTTGTACTTAAAGCCAAGAAAAAAGGTCTCTTAATACAGTGCGAGACTATTAATACAAATATCAGACATTGCAGTTCTAATTTATCTTAGTTGAGCTGAAAAAGGTATAAATAAATAAATCTTGAAAGACACAAACAGAGACTAAAGACAAATGCAGCCATTTTAAACCAAAAAGTTCATACATGTGCACAGAGAGAAAACTAAATACAAATGCCAGCTATTTGCATGGTATGTTATAGCTCTGGAAGAATTTTTTAATATATGGCATGTTCAAAAATATTTATTAGCATACATTTTGCCAGCTTACCTAATGAGTCAACAAATACGTGAGAAGAATGGCTGGCAACCCATGCAGAGGAGGCCTTGACTTCACCCATTTTGTTAAAACTTTGCCGCTTTTGAATTCAGATTTGTTGAACAACTCCTGGATGCGTTTTGAACCCACAACCTCACAACCTCTCTATAACCCTAAATGACAAAATAATCTTTGGATGTATTTGTTGATATTTTCTCTCTTCTTATAATGTGATTCGAATTCGTCCGGCTTTGCAGGGGTGGTCCTCTGGAATTTTCTTAGGCCACGGTCACGTTGGAGACGGAGGTTTAGGGGTTTTTTCCGTCCCCTTCCCTTGCACATCGCCATGCGCGTCAAATCTTGTCACAATTGACGGACGGCTGTCAGAATGCAGCGGTCAATGGCGGCAGTGGGCTTTGTGTGGAAGTTTGCGCGACGTGGGGTGCGAAATGCGTGAAAAATGTGTTTATTATAGCGGGAGATCTACAAACGTCTTGCGGGAGGTCAAATGGGAAGGAGTCTCGGACTACCTACATCATTCAAAAGTTCTCCCGAGCAGTGTCTTAGGTTTTGGTTCTACGGAATTTTAAAAACAGGTGGTCCCCACGAATTTTATAATAGTAATTAATATTAAAAAAATAATTCAAATTTTTAAGAGGTCGATTGGTTTTATAGATTTTTGTTTTTAATAATATTATTTTCTCTCACCTTTCAAACATTCTAATTTATCTTATAATTTTAAATTTGTTGTATGGTTGTATTTAGATATTTTTGTTGTATAATATATTTAAAATTTTAGGAAGCTTGGATGACATGAAATGGAAGATTTTCACATAGACTATGAAAATTTGTTAAAGATTATTTTAATAAACATATTTAGTTTATATATAATTTTATTTATAATAAGATGTATCTTAGTATTTGAAAGACAACTTTGAATAGATAACCATCAAGAAAATTTTACAAGAGAGATAAGATCGACTCTCAAATATAGACCCTACTTGTAACATTTTCTCTCTTATTTAATGAGACTTCATAAAAATAAATCATAAAGTCTAATTATTAAGAACACTAAGAAATATTATTTTTAAATATAATTTTAAGAGCACGTGTTATGGAACTAAAATTCTCTTTCTTATTTATATAAATAAAATAATTTTTAATATTTATTTGTAAAGTAGGAATATATTTATTTTAACACTTCCACTTTGATTTTATGTCATTTTAAGTTGATGTTTTGAATATATGATTATAGTGTGAGATTTAACTATTTTTGTGTATTCGCTCACTTAAGATCTATTCCACCATATTGACATATTACTTTGTGTTATTTTGAATCAGCGTACTTTATCCCTAGCAGTTTATCTACCCTAGGCACAATTATTACTATGATTGTATCAACTACTTTCAAATTTCATTTTTTTACATTCCAATGCTAGCAATCCTAATATCTAACCATTACCCATCAATGTGGGTGCCAAAATTTGGATTTATGTTGCCTGGGGTCATGTATTTAAAGTCATCACTCTATGTCAATTACAAAACATGAGGGAAATTAATTGAATAGAAATCAAAAGCATATAATCTCTTCTTTTCTTGTAGTCACATCAAGTGTGTCAACCATCCAATGTCATATATCAATTAAGGATCAAGTTTTCTTTACTAATTGGCATCCATTATCAAACACATACTTTAAGGTACACTCTTATACAAAAGCATCAATTGGCTTACATCAACAAGATAAATGATCAATGCAACAACATTCACAATCATCCATACATAAGTCTACCCTACTTAATCACTTTACTTTTATTATTAACTTAGTTTCATGGTTTGGCTAAGTTACAATGGAGAAGTTAATAAACTTTCATGTCTAGCTTAGTAGGGTCCACAATACTCATTAGCACTACCAATTTTTTTCTTATTTTAGATCGTACCAAGAGAACAAATCTTGTAGTTACAAAAACTTATTTACATTATAAATAAGATCATAGATTTTTATGATGAAATCATATATTTTAAACATAATCATAGATTGAAAAGATTGTCCTTAATAGTACAATTCTATGCCACTCTCATTTTTCTCAAAATTGAATTACATCATTCTTAACACATATCCAATCTCATAATTCAAAATTCAATCTTCTATTATAAAATAAAACTAACTAAATTTACTTCCAAAATATACAAATTCTGATCTATTTTAATTTAATACATATTCATATATTATTTCACTTATACTTTAATCCGTTTATTAAATTCTAATTCCATTTATCCAAAGTTTTACTAACCTAAATATTTTCATTTAAACTCACTAATTTAAGAGAGATGAGACAGGGATATAACTTACTAGAAATACATTAGTTTGATCTCCTATAACATCTTCTCAACCTCAAATTTGCTAAATCTTTGTAATGAAATACTTTCATTACAAATTATTTAGAGTGAATAATTAAATAATCAAAAAATAAGATTGAGAGTTTGGATTGATAATAAATGTCAAATTAAATAAATTTAAATGCAATGTTTTTGTTGGATTTAAAGGTAAAAAAAATAATATTGAAGATATAAATAATTTATTTGTTAAGATATTGTAATTTTAGAGTTTGATCAATTCAAGTTTTGTAAAGTTGATTATAATATGGTCTAATTCAAATTCATAAGTGCAAACATGATCTATGTGACTATAAAAGTAAACTATGCATAAAAATGAACCTTTAAATCACAAGAATAACATTCAACTATGTGAGACTTGTTCACCGTTGTCTTGATATATGAACTTACATAGGGATTGATAATGTTTACAAACAACTTTGGAGAATCTACTCACTTACAAGGGTCGTGTTCACCTTTATCAAACCCTTAGCAAACCAAATTTAAGACTTTGAGTAAAAGATTAAAAAATTGAAAGTAATTGTACATTAGTACCTAAGATGATGCATGCTAATATAATGTTATTTAAAATGCTCTAATATTTCTTAGATTGTTCAATGATTCCTACGTGATTTAAATAAATGAATGTCTTTAAATAGTACAATCAAACATATAAATAAACATAAAAATGTGTTAGGTCAGCTTGCAACAGTTCATAGAAGAGAGACACTGACATTTTATTTTAATTTCAAATTTACAAATATTTTGGATAAAATCCACACGTATAAAACTAATCCAAAATCAAAATAAAAATCTAACAATCAAAAACTAAATAATAATAAATATATATGATAATATTATAAACTAAATTCACATAAAAATATATCACTTATACATTTATTATTATATTTAAAACACTATAATTAAAATGATATATATATATATATATATATATAACCGTTGCCATCTCACATACCATATCATCTTTATCCTGTTTGGGCAGGAAGCCATTTAAAAATGAACGCATATAAATTTAATCAAATACAGCATATTTTCTTTACCGTGCATTGACAATTAAAGGTGACCTCACACAAATACACTTCAAGTTTAACACGTTATCTCAACCAATTAAAATAAAAAAATAAAAAATAAAAAAAATTAATCACCTTACATTTTTTATAAAGAGAAACACGAATTTTTCAAAGAAAAGAGAAACATTAAACATTAAATAAAGAGAAAAGAGAATATACAAAGGAAAATTCCATCATACAAGTAACGACACAAATGTGTAAACCCTATCTTTTCGAATATATACAATTTTATGATCCACAAACCTAAACGTGTCATTTTTATATTTCTAGATTTATTTTTATTAAAGATAAAGCATTCAATTTGATATGAAGAGGTTGTATAGAATTTAAATTATTATAGATATTTTGATATATCTAAAAAAATGTTGAGAGAGATTTTTGTTTTTAAATAAAATGGAAAGAATAAATAGATAAGAAAATATAGTTAAAAGGATTGTACAATTGAAATTTATAAATTATAAGGAGCATTAAAATGATCTGAAAAGTATTAATCAAGCAAAAAAATTATATTTATAATTAGTTTTCAAATGAGTTATCATGTCCAACAACATTAGACATATTTTTTATTTTATTTTTAATTTAGACTGCAAGAATCGATCGGGTATCCATCCCCCTATAAACTGCACTGTGTCTGGTAAACTTTTTTCACGTGACCGGTGGTGCTGGCGCAACACGCTCTCTGGTACCATGGGTTTGGGGGAAGACTAGACCTCATGCCCTCTTGCCTACGACAGGATGCTTTAGCCAATCGAACTAGGCCCCCTACCCCCAACAACATTAGATGTTATTAATCAATCAAAAAAAATACATTTATAAAGCATTGAAGTGAACACAACGTAGGTTGATCCTTCCTTGAAAGTATAAACTAACTTTACCATTTCTCCTCAATTTTAATTTATTTACAACACTAAGGTCAATTACTCTTGTTTGGCAAAGTGATCCAAAAGAAATATTATTTAAATCAATAAACGTACATCTCCCACCTTGAGAGCATCAATATCCTTCTAATGATCTTCAAAGATCATAAAAGAATAGATTTCATCCATGATTTGTTCTAAATTGGCAAAATGGCATCAAATCAAATATTTTTTCATTCTTTTGGAAAGAGATCTATTGAGGTGTATATATTAAATTTGACATTTAAATAGATGTATTTAAGATTAAAAAGAAAAGAATTTTTTTTTAGTAAATTAAAACAAGAGTTACTTTATTTTACTTTAGATTTATTTTATTTACCACATTCAACACAATAATTCTTCCACATAAGTTAATAATGTATCATATAAAATTAATTGTTAAAATATTGTAAAGAAATAAAATCACTTTTTAGGTTAATTAATTAAGTAAAAAATCATTTATATCAATTGAGTTGATGTTGATTAAAGCATAGTGCAATGGTTAATAAATAATAATGTTATTGTTGCAACCAATATTCAAAACCTTCTTGGGCCATTGAGATCATCAACTTTGTGCTCATATTGGCCATTGAACTTGAAAAGCTGAAAAGTGATAATGGTGTGGGAAAAGGTCCCCTTGTTGTAGCCTCTCTAACTTGAGCTAAGCTAAAAATTCCTAAGTTATCCTTACTAATAAAAATAAGTTAGGTTGATAAATGTAATGAATATTAGATTGATAAATGCAATAATTATTTTGAAAATGCAATAATGAGTTGTCAAGCGAATGGCGAAAGAGAAGTGTGTGTAGCCCTTCCTAAAACCCTAGCTTCTTCTTCTAGTGTTTCCCGTTAAAATGGAAGTCTCAATGCACTTGAAAACAACCAAGTAGGTTGGGGGCGTTACTAACATGGAAACAGTGAACAAAATAGAGAAAAATAAGTGCATTTTTTAGGAGAATGATATGGATAAAGGTGAAAATGTTGATGATGATGTGGCTATGGAGTTAAATATGACAAAAATAGACAAAGAGTTAGATGATTCACTAGTAGAAGATCAACTGCATGTTAAAACAAGTAAAACCCTAGAAATGCGACTTCCTAATGATGTAATATTGAAGTTATTTCCAAATTTCAAAATAGAATTTTTATCTTGTTCTTCATTGAAGGCATCTCTTCTAAGGAATTTTTTTACAAATGGGCTCATTTGATCTAGGAAAATTGAGGTTCAGAAATTGAAGCATTGAGAGGTCTTGGTAAAGGGTATGTGGCATGCATGTTTAAATTGATAGATCATTCCCAACTTGTTTTAGAATACGACACATGAGTTATTTGTGGGAAAATTTGTTATCTACAAGCATGAAGTTTTAACTTTCATCTTGAAGGACCACACTGCTCACATTATCCCATGTGGGCTGATTTGTCTTTACTTAATTTGGCCTTTAGACCCTTTTTAAAAGATATTGTGGCTCAGCTGGGCAGAGTCATTTGGTGTAAGCATAATTCTAACAAATTTTCAAGTTTAAGGATTCACTCAGGGGCTTGCATGGAAGTAGATCTAAATAGACCATTACTTGAGAATATTAAAGTTATTGGATCGGGTTTCAAAAGGCCATTTGATTCATGAGTCTCCTATCACAAAGAATAAAATGGTCCAACCACCTCTGATCTCTTATTTTCATGATCACTCCCTTCATTATCCCTCACTAGTCACTAATAATATCCCTCCTTCCTCTCTCATTCCTTGGGTCTCTTTTGATGTTGTTGTTGAGTCTACCCCTTCTTATAAATACATAGTTATGTCAAATGGGTGGAGATTGGTAAGAAAGAGGAAATAGCCACCCATCCCTTCCTTTATTCCCATCACATTCTTTGCACTGTGAAACCTCCCCCTCATCTTCTCCTTCTTCTCCTAAAACCTTTGTTCATGAGCCTTTTCCCCTGCTCATTAACCCTTTCCTCAAGGTCATGTTCTTGTGACTCCTCTACACATTCTTATTCATGTCATAGATCTAAATCTCCTTCTTCCACCCTTAAAGATCATGACTGCAAGGAACAAGAAATTACTCTTGATAACAACTTCAATGTACTGACTCAAGATGATGATTCTTTTAATCCTCATCATGAATCTTAAACTCCTTTCTTGGAATGTTAGAGGGATTTCTCTCCCTCATCGTAAATATAAAGTAAAAGAGATTATTATGAAATGGAGGCATGATGTTTTATTCCTCCAAGAATTCAAGCTCAATAACATTAAAATTGAGACATATTTATGCAATATTTGGAGAGATGACACTGTTTTTGCATACTTCTCATTTGGATGGCAAAGGTGGTGATGTGATTGGGATTTTGTCATGGGTTTCAAGTATGTCATTGATAAGGGTGAAAACTTCTCCCATAGTTGTGTTCAGGTTCTTATCGTTATCAATGGACAACTTATTGGAATTTATTTAATTTATGCTTCCAATTTTACTAAAGAATTAATTCAACTTTTGGATTGCATGGTTAATAATTTACCCAATGTAGATTGGATCTTAGGTGTTGACTTTAACATGTTAGAACATCCTTAAGACTGCAACTAGTATAACAGAAAAATCTCAACAGGGATGAATTTGATGATTTTTTTTTTCAAAACTCGCTAGGAGTGGTTCATCTTATCAATGAAAAATTTGCTAGTCATTCTAAAAACTAGTTTACCTGGTCCAACTACAGGATGGGAGGAGATAAAAAATTGATTAGGATAGATAGATTTATATTTCTCCCACTCTATCATTGGTCCATGATTCATTGGGGTTGTATGTTTAGGTGGAATATTCCTCTACCCTTTCAAATCATTATCCTATTGTTTGAAACACTTACTTGGCCTAAAATTCTTGAAATATAGATAATTCTCTCCCCTTTAAGCTTAATGTCTCTCATTTTAAAACCTTGTTTGTTTGGTTTCCCTTGAGGGGATTTGGAATTATTTACCTAAACCTAATGAAGGAGATTATTTGATTGATTGATGATGTACTGCCATTACTCAATGCACTAATTTTCTATGATCTTTTGGCAAACAAATGGCTTGGCAATGAAAACATAAGGAAAAATCCCTCCAAGGGAAACTTGCTCATGCTAAAACACTTCTTAATGTTGATCCTACTAATATTAAAATGCAAACTTCCATTGTTGCTACTAAAGCCCAACTAAGAAAAAATTATAATTATAGAGGTCAAGAGGCTAAAGTCAGATCTCGGTTACATTGGATAAAAGAAGGAAACAAGGGCACTAAATATTTTTTTAATTATCTCAATCATAAACACACAAAAAAAAGAATTGTGCTATAAGGGATAAATTTGATACTCTTCTTTCTAATCTTGTTGAGATATGTAATTTATTTAAACAATTTTATGAAAATTTTCAAAGATGATCAATGGTAGGATATTCAACAAGCCCTTGAGGATATTGTTAGAGCTTATATTCCTAACCAAATAGATTTTGATTATAACTAATACCTAGATAGAACCCTTTCTTTAGAAGAGTTGAAAAATGCTCTTTTCTCCATGGCCTCTTGCAAAATTCCAAGTTGTGATGAGCTTCACATGGAATTCTACTAGACTATGTGGCACCATATTAAGAAAGATTTTTACTACTTATATATGGAGGCCTTTGAGAAAGGATCTTTAGTTTCAAACATCAATTGTGGCATAATTAAAATTATCCTAAAGGAAAAAGGACGACACTATCTTTGGTTGGTGTCTTATCATGTTTCTTAACATTTCCTATAAAATTATAACAAAAGCCCTAGATATGAGGGTTAAATCTATGATGCAAGGAATTGTTAGAGCTAATAAAACAAATTTTATTGCTAGCAAATATATCCCCGACAATATTATTTTGGTTTGGGAAACTTGTGAATGGGCCCAACAAACTAGTCAAAATATTTTTTTGATCAAACTTGATTTTGACAAGACATGTGATAGAATTTGCTAGAATTTTATCCTTAACATTCTTAAATGGTTGGGATTCAATCCTAAAATTTGAGCTCATATCCAAATGTTGTTTCAAGATGCTAATGTTTGGATTATTATTAATAATATGATGACAAAATCGCCACTTTACATAGATCCATTTGATAAGGATGTTCCTTAGCTCTATAGCTTTATGTGCTTGCAATTGATGCGTTGGGTTGCTTCAAAGTGCCAAAAAAATGAAGCTCATTGCTGGAATTTCCATCCCACAAAATGTTTTTTTTATTAGGTCTCAGTATGTTGATGAGAATTTGTTATTTTTAAAAAATTCTAAAAAAGATATCTCTAATACGATGGATATTTTGGAGTTGTATTGTGATGTCTCTAGATCTAAACTTGCTCATGATAAAATTGAATTCTTGATTATTTAGGCTAGTCATTTTCCTCATTGGATACCTAGAGCATGGAAATAAATTAAATATGGGAAAATTATGAGGTATCTTGGGATACCCTTTGGTCTTTGGGTTTCTCTCTCTAATAATTGGAGTTGGTATCTCAATAGAGTAAAAAATAAACTTTTTAACTAACGGAATAAATTCATTCCATTGGCTAGAATAATCCAAGTTGCTAATAAAATATTCCTTTCCACTCATGTCTATTACTCATCTTGTTGGATGCATTCTAATAAAGGTTATGAGGACTTAATTAGAATTATTCATCAATTCCTATGGACTAAATGGGATGGTAATATTGGATTTATAGCCACAGCTTGGACTCATTGCATTTATCCTAAATGTAAAGGAGGTTTGGGGATATTGACCCAAAAATACAAGGGATTTGTTTAGTAGCAAAATGGATTATTGGAGTTGTCAAAGGTGAAGAACCATGGAATATTCTTATATGGAACATAAATAACCTTGCCTCAATTAAAGGTCAATGGGAGGCAGTGGAGTGTTTAGATAAAATCCTTCATGCATCATTTTTCTTAGTTAAGGCCTCGCCTTCTTTTCAATCAATCTAGAAGGCTTGGAAATATATTTGCCATCTCCTAAGATGGAGATATGCCTCTCTTCTACATTGGTTTAACATCTACACTTCATCTATTTGGTGGTATAAACATATCTTGTATCATGGGTAGCCCCTTGCTTTAAGTTTTCTAAAACAATCTTACTATCTATTTAAAAAAGTAATTTGTAATTTTGGAGACCTTTGGGACTTTACTACTTTGAGTTGGTTATCATGGCATATTGTTAAATCACAATTTAATATGAGTAGAAAATACAAACCATTTTTAAATTTGTGCAATCTTTGGTGTTGTTGGAATTATCTACAAAGCTATGTACCCCTATCCAATGCATTTTTTCAAATATTGGCTATGCTTGTCATCTTATCCTTTACTTTTTTTTCTTTAAAAGATATATATTTGTAGTTGCTTCCTAATCTTCCCATAAAACCCCACCTAAACATCAAATAGAATTGCAAATTTAGTGACTTTTTTGGGTAAAACTAACTACTCAAATTTGGAAATCAAAAGTCAATTCAGATGCTCAATTAATGGCTTGGAATACACTACATTGCAAAGTTCCCATTGGGGTCAGGTTGAAGTGTATTATGGTCCAACTTGTTAATTGTCCATTTTTCCAAAGACATGAAGCTATGAGGCACATTTTTTGGGGATGCCCATTTGTTAAAAAATAATGAAACTATTGTGTCGTAAATTGTCACCCTTGACAATTTCACACTATGTTTTGCTCCCCCTTAAGTTATTGGACCTAATTGAGCACCTAATTTTCTAAATTATACATTTCATGGCCCATTTTAAACAATTATTGACAAATTGCAAAGGAAAACAAATGGATTCATTTAATACTTTTCCCCCGACACCTTAATTCCCAAAAAATAGGGTTGGGTCATAATTGCCTAGGGCGACTTAGTCCCCTTATTTTACCTCCAAATTCAAATATGTTGCTATCAACTTTTTATTATTTGAAATTCAAATGTCCAAAGTCAGCTACTAGGATTTAATTTTCAGGAAATTAGAATAATTGAATATAAATACCTAGTTAGTGTATTATTTGAGGATCATCTAGAAAATTATTGGAGAAATTATTATCAAGAGCATTATCAAGCAAGTTAAGAGTTGAATTTTAGAGATTTATTACAGTAATCCAAGATCCAAATATCATGTCAAAGTGTATGTGAGTTCATGTTTTCATGTTTACATTTGTGAAGACTAATCCTTGTAGGTCTCCAAGCAATCCAAGCAATTCAAGCAAGCAAGATCCAAACCTTGAGGAGATATGTATGACTTCAATCCTTCAAGGAATCCATTGAAGGGTGGTGAGTTGCAACACTTTTTTGATTCATCATTCCTTCCTATCATTTATCTTTTTATCATTAGCATTGCCATTATGGAAGTGGAGACACTAACACAGTGTTTGACTAAGGCAAGCCCCTAAATGGCATAACCCTTTCTCTCTCTTTGAATGTGTAGGTTTCATATCTAAAGAAGATTGGAAGAGGCTTGAAGATTAATTATTCATTGTTGCAATCAAAACCCTACACCTTGACAACAAACGAAAACTCAGTTACAAAATTATCTTGTAGTGATCTAACAATGTGACAAGTAGGAAACAAAAGCTCTGACTTGGCTCTCAAGGGCTATGAAAATATATTTGAATTTTAGTCAAAAGGACCCTATCACCCTAGGCGACTTAGTCCTCCATTTTTAGCCCCAAATTCAAACCACAAGTGCATAGTACTATGCTCAGTCCATTTCTACTGTCTAATTTTTTATGTGACTTTCTATGTTTATTGTATTTGCATTAGAATAATAATTTACATCATTAGCCTAGTCATTGAATTACATTTCATCCTTAAGTCCATTTCAGATTTGGTCAAGGGCTGGTTGACTCACCTTTCAGGTTGTAAATCAATCGCATATCTTGTCCAAGTCCATCAAACCCCCATTCACAATCATAGCAATACATTCCCCCCTTCTTAATGATAAGTAGGAAAATGTGTCAAAGCCTAAAGAGTGAAAATCTCCAAAGGATAATTTTCCTTTTCCCACAAAATAGGAACTATGTGTTTAATGATTTACCTACTATTTTTCAACGTAAACTAAGTTGGAAAGAGGCCTTACTCAGGGTTGATATTCATAATAATATTATTGTTGATGAAGTTTTGATATGTTATTTTATTACATTTATGGAGAAACAAGTGTAAAGTAGTTTTTAATAATCATAATGATCATCAAGAATTTGCAGTCTTAAGGCTTTACTCTAATGTGTTTTATTGTCTTGCTTCTTTATTCTGACAAGTACAAACAAATTCTAAGAAACATTTAAAAATGGATTATCCAAATTCAACATATCAAATATTGAGTGGATCAACTACTTACTAATAAGAAGATTTGTATTGCTCGGGGACTAAGGCCTCTTTTGCAAAACTAATTGTTCCTTGTTGGTTCCTATAATTAGTTATCGTTCTTCCTAGCTATGTTGATTTTGGTTAGATTGTGGGTTGCTTATTTTGTATATGTTGCTAGTATATATTCAAGTGTTGTATAAATCAAGACTAGTCTTTGTTGTTTTGTTCAACATTGCTTGGATTTGGTTCAATTGTTCCAAAGTAGTTGTTTTGTTTTATCATGTATTGATCCAACTTCATGTTTTGTCTTGGTTGGATTGTTATGTACAAGAATTGTCTTTTTTGTTTTGTTGTTTGGTTCAACTCCTTTAGTGAGGTTGTATATTGTTCTTTCATGTTTTGTTCCAACTTTATCTTGTAATCTTTGTTGGACTATTATGTACATATTTTCCTTGTAGTTTTTAACTGCAACCTTTCTTATGTAAATTGCATTTTTTCAATATAGAAAATAATATCATAGATTTGATCCCAACTATCACAAAGTTAAACTCTAACATGTAGATCTAACCCAAAAAATGCAAACTTCTAAAACATGTTCACTCGAACCTCTAATGCCCAACAAGCTTGTAAAGATTGTGGTGTCTAAATATACCTTTGTAAATTTGTTATATCACTAAGGGTAAGTTCTCCAAGGTCAGACTTATTGATGGAATGGATTTATGGTTGGAAGCAAATATTTGAAGACAACACTAACCAACATGCATGTGGCTTATATACACATGAGATTCTTTTGTCTCTTTAGAAAATTGATGGGTGCTCAAGATGTTATTTTTATTCTCAAATCTAAAATATGAATTAATGAGAGTTAGCTCATAACATCTAGTAGAAAGGGGTGGAAAATTTAGAACTTCAATTTTAAATTTTAAACTTTAGTTTCATTATCTTATGCCTCAAAATTGATCATGGCATGAAAGAGACAATTTTAAAGTAGGAAATAAATTTATACAAACAAGAATACAATAATAAAAGACAAAGCACAAATGCATGAGATAAAATATAAGAGAGAGAATAGAGATGAATAAAAATTAAGCTATGAACGAACAATACTGTCATCAATTATTAATAAATTTTTATATTTAAATTATTTTATTTAACTTTATTATTTTTGTAAAAATATTTTATTTTATTTACATTGTTTACTTTATTTTTAATATATTATGTTATTTATTTAAGAGTTGTTTTCATTTACTTGAAAATCATTTTATTATTTTAATATTTTTTATATAATCAAGTTAATTTAATAATAGATTATATATAAATAATAAATTTGAAAGTGTAAGAGAATATATACTTCTTAATAACATTTAAAAATAGTAATATACTATATAAAAACTATCTACTCAAAAATATGCAATTGATATTTTTTAAATATAACCCTTCAATAATAATTTAAAAAATAATCAACACTATAAAAGAACTTTCATTAAATATATATAAAAAATTAATATTAAAGTTTAAGAAAAATACTTTTAAATTATATAAAAATAACCCAACTATAAAAGACAACTTAGAATCAAAAGGAATTTTGTTATACCATATGAAATTAACTTGTTAAATTATGTATAGTCAAAACACCTTAATAGATTAGATATACATAGACAAGTCAAAACACCTTAATAGATTAGATATGCATAGACAAGTTTAAACCCGGGAGTGGAGTCGAACCTGAGACCAATGGGGAGCAAACCCATTGCCCAATCCAACTCTACTACCCGTTCGGGCTATTAGAAATTAATTTTTAATTATTAAATTATTTTAATGAAGAATAATCATTCAAATTATATATTTTAAAATAATTATTAAAAATTATTTTTTATCTATTAATGTGTTTTCAATAAAAATAAATTAAAATTAGATCTTTTAATAATAGATCCATTTTTTAAGGGGTGGTGGGCCTAGCTCGATTAGCTAAAGCATCTTATTGTAGGCAAGAGGTCACTGTTATGAGACTTTTTCCCTGTGGGAAAAAAAAAAGAAAAAGAAAATAGAATAAAAGTAAATAAGTAAATAAATATAAGAACTAATAAAGAAAATGTAATAAAATAATAATTAGAGTTTTCACGGGATGTAATTATTATTTGTAAAAGGGTGTGTCAGTTGGAACTACCCTTTGTGTTGTATAAAACCCGTGAAAACTAAATTATTGAGGCATGGAAAAAAAAGAGGAAAATCAAGTGGAGCAAATTACGGGAATAGGGTTTCAAGTTTGTGAGTAGGACGGAGAAGGGGCACTCCTACAGTGGGTGTCCAACCTAGGGTACAAGTGCGTGCACTCAGGACGGTCCTGGCCAGGGCATGGTTTTGTGGCACAAGTGTTGAGCATTGTTCCAGTGGAACCAACACTCACTCGTGTAGAGCAGCAAAGTCTGCTTTCCTCCCAGACTACTCACAGACGAAAGAGGCTGAACCAAGGACCATTCTAGCAATAGTTGGGATTTCTTTTGCACATTTCCACAATAAGTATTAAAGCTTAATAAATTATTTGAGCAATAAAGTGTTTAAGTCTTTTAAGTTTATTAAATTAATAATTTATTTACGGCATGCTTGAATGTACTGAGCAAAATGGTTAATTAATTTATTATATTCCATTTAGTTGTAAATTTTTAAATACTATATTATTTTCTTAGCATAAAAAAGTTTTTTTAAAGTAAATCATGAAATCATTTTAATTACTGCATTTTAAATTTGAGAATTAGTTGCATTACATTTGGTATAGAGCCTTTTCGATCATCAATTAATTTCATTGCATTTATTTTCTATATATATATATATATATATATATAATTTTAAAAATAATAATAAATAGATAAATTAGATTTTATAATAGTTCAAATTGATTCTTATATTTTTTTATCAATTATTTATTATGTTCAAAAGTTAAATAAATAGATAAACTAGATTTTATAATAGTTTAAATTGATTCTTATTTCTTTATCAATCATGTATTATGTTTAAAAGGTTTAAATATCTAGGTTAAAATATTTAAGGATATTTATGTTTTTTAAATTAAATTACTCATTTATTTTTTACTTTTCAATTTCTTTATTCACAATTTGTTGCATGGGATGATTCTTTTAAATTCAAGTTAGTTATAAATTTTCACGGGAAATTAATTTAAAAATAAAATAAAATAAAATTTCACTCAAACCTATTTTATTTTACATTTATTTGGAGTAACTTATGGTTTTTGAATTTACATCAAACTTCAAATTGGATATTTAATAATTTTTGTTTTCTTCTTCACCCAGTAAATAGTAAATTCATAACCCAATCTTATCATTGCATTTTTGCTACTAGATTTAATAAACTGTTTATTTTGGAATTGAGAAAAATAGAAACCTTCCATACTAATTTTCCTATCACCTATGGTAGATCTCCAAATAATTAGAAACTATTTATTTGTTTATTTATTTTTCTTAATGATTTTACCTTCTAATTACCATTCATAAATTTTGGGAGAGTTAGTTTGTAATTAAATATTCACTTCCTAGAAAGACAAAAGTAATTTTTTGTTTTTTACAACCGAGTTACAGCCAACACAGATTTCCTCCATCTTCACGATAGGGATTAAATACAAATAATTACTTCATATAAAGAAAATTATAGTAGACTAATAGACTAAAATTGGAATTACATTGTATGGGACTTCCGCGCTAAATTTTTACATATTATATTGGCAGCAAATTTAACCCTCTAAATTGATTCACATTTTGAAACCTTAGTTTCACCCTTTTATCTTTTCAGTTTTCTTTTGCAAGTTTAAAAAAAAGAAAAGAAAAGAAGAAGTGACACCTATATTTTATCACTTAAGTCTAATATAGTTTACATTGTGGCCCATAACCCATAGGTCCTTAGATTCATGTTTTAAATTTAGAGAAACAATATTATGTTTAGAATAAATTGTTGAGAATAACATATTTATAGGATATAAAATCATAGGTACGTTTTTCTCTACATCTTGAACCTTGAAAATATGTTGTTTAAATACATTGGTTGGAATGGAATAATGTTTTATGACTAAACATGGAAACATGTTGAAGTTTTATAGGGAGAGAGATAACCCTAATTTATTTTTATTGAATAGATATTTGTTCCTAAATTAAAATAAAATAAAAAATAGAGTAATGAAGAATATTTAAGAAAACTCTTTTAAAAGAGAGATTCATGATTATAAGAAACAACCTTTGTAAAAAGGGATAATTACTAAGCCACTTTATTATGCTAGGGAACACTATGTATGTTAGACATATTTCTTGGCCTCAAATAAACCATGATATATGGTTTGGGTGATTGCTTATGATTGGTTTTAGATATGCAATAAAATACTATATAGGGCATAAATAAGTCAAAGATAGAGATTGTCAAACTAGCATGTGATTTTTTCATATATAGGGGTATAATTTATATATTTTATAGGAGAAATTTATGAATAAATGTGCATAAAAACCTTAACAAGTTAGAATTCATTTATAGAGATCTCAAGCCTAATCATATTTTGGTAGATAATAGTATCCTAGTCATATTGACAAATATTGGATTGCTTTGTGGATAAAACATGAGAAGTGTGACAAAAGGATTTTGTATGATTTATTAGGATCACTAATATAGAGATTTATTGTGATGAACCTCCTTACATGAAGGAAAACATAACAAAAGAAATTATCGAATGAATTTTGTTGCTTTCTTTAAACAACATTGCCTCTATTCATTATTTGGAGGTTCCAATGGCCTTGTCGAGTCTCATATCATAGGACATGAGTCTATGCAAATCATCACTATTCTAGTCAAATTATCATTTTTAACCAATATTTTCCCTTGTGTTAACAGTGAAGGAAATATTAGACCTAATGTTTTTCTATGAAAGTACTCAATGTATGATTGTTAAGATACCTAGAAAGATTACCATGCTTTATTTTATTGTACCTTGTTATTGGACTTGATCAACCCAATAACTTTGTGCATATATTGAAAGATATGAACTCTTTTTTAGGGATACTTTTTACTTGTTTTCATTCAATTATACTTGACATATAGGAAAAGAGGATACTCATGTAGTCCGGAATACATGATTATCATCTTAGAATATATTTGAAGTATATCAATTATATAGTTCATCAATGAGTGACTACATAGTATGGGATATGTATGTCGTTTCACTAGATATATGTTATTTCAACAGATGATTTAATAATTTTATAGATTTAATGTTGAAGTTACATATATAAGATTTAAAATATCTATATTAAAGAAAATTGGTAACATGAGAGAAAATTGATAAGGTTGAAATATATGTGAGTAAACACATAGACTACCATTAGTTTCTTTGATTGTAAATTCCTAATATTTATGTATGTACAACTCTTGTCATTGGAAAAAAAAAGAAGCTTTCCTGTAATTACTTAACTTAAAATACAATTAAAAAAAAGGGAGATATCTATGAATTAAGAGAAGAAAAAGTTATAAATGAAGTAAAAATTAAATGGAGTCATTGTGATAATGATAGTGCTACTTGGGAAAATGTTGATTTTATTAAAGACCAATATCCTCATTTGTTTAACTAAAGGCTATTTTTTTGTATATGTATGTGTGATGCAGAAAATCATCAAGCTACTGAGGGCAGCAGCTAAACAACAGGGGGAGAATTGTTATGAGACTTTTTCCCCGTGGGAAAAAAAAGAAAAAGAAAATAGAATAAAAGTAAATAAGTAAATAAATATAAGAACTAATAAAGAAAATGTAATAAAATAATAATTAGAGTTTTCACGGGATGTAATTATTATTTGTAAAAGGGTGTGTCGGTTGGAACTACCCTTTGTGTTGTATAAAACCCGTGAAAACTAAATTATTGAGGCATGGAAAAAAAAGAGGAAAATCAAGTGGAGCAAATTGCGAGAATAGGGTTTTAGGTTAGTAGGCTGTGAGTAGGACGGAGAAGGGGCACTCCTACAGTGGGTGTCCAACCTGGGGTACAAGTGCGTGCACTCAGGATGGTCCTGGCCAGGGCATGGTTTTGTGGCACGAGTGTTGAGCATTGTTCCAGTGGAACTAGCACTCATGTAGAGCAGCAAAGTCTGCTTTCCTCCCAGACTAATCACAGACGAAAGAGGCTAAACCAAGGACCATTCCAGCAATAGTTGGGATTTCTTTTGCACATTTCCACAGATAAGTATTAAAGCTTAATAAATTATTTGAGCAATAAAGTGTTTAAGTCTTTTAAGTTTATTAAATTAATAATTTATTTACGACATGCTTGAATGTACTGAGCAGAATGGTTAATTAATTTATTATATTCCATTTAGTTGTAAATTTTTAAATACTATATTATTTTCTTAGCATAATTTTTTTTTTAAAGTAAATCATGAAATCATTTTAATTACTGCATTTTAAATTTGAGAATTAGTTGCATTACAGTCACGACGTGTAGTCTCCCCACTGTCCCTGTGGTAGTGGAGGGTGTGTCGAGCCAATGCCATTGGTCATGTTGAAAAATTTTACCAGGCGCACTGTAGTTTATAGGGGGAAGCTACCCAATTATGATTTCGTCTAAAAAAAATTAGATTCATTTTTTAAGAAATATATTTAAATAAATTTATTAATATAATAAAAAGAAAAAGTTTTTTATTTAAAATTCATTGATGGAAGACAAGTAAAACAAAGTGAACTAGTAGGTGAGGTAAAAAGGAAGAAAGCAAAATAAAATAGAATCATAGCGATGTGGAGGGAAAATGAAAGAAGGGAAGAAATGTTGGAGACAAACAAAACCACACATTAAAAGAGATTTGAAGGGAGAACATGTGCAAAAAAATCTCATGGGAAAGATGAAACTTTATTGCATGCAAATGACATAATAGAAATAGCAACAAATCAGGACTACTCAAACCAAATGCATGCAAACCTCAAAATGATCATCTGTGATTTGTTGATAGATGGAATGTGGTTGCTCATAAAATCAAAGGAATCACAATAAGATTGAGATGATAGATGAATAAACTAATAATATAAGGCTATGAATGAAATATCCTCAATGGGGTGAGAGGCCTTCAATTTATATACATTCTAAGAGGGAAATCAAGGGCGAAGATGCATTGGTTAATGGATGGATAGGGTTGAATACTCAGACTAAAGTATAGATTAAAGTTGTAGTCATGTGACAAGTGTCTTATGAGGTATAAGAGCTAGGTGTGAGGAGTGGAGGGCTCACAATTGATGAGAGCTCTCAAGCAAGGGAGATTTGACAAATGTTAAAAGGGGATTAATTGGAAAAGGTGGCTAGGAGATCAACGATGGGGATTGGACACAAGAAATAGTGGATGGAATATATTTGGTGGGGTATTTGAAATATGTATCTTGGGAGATGATATTTGCTTTCTAAAAGAGGCAAAATTTGACTTTTAGAAAGGTAAAAAAATTCTTGTTGCATATTCTTAAGGAGGTGGAGGAATTTAAAATTAGGATTTATTGAAAAGGGGGTCATCATCACATGTGCACACAATTAGAGATTAATTAGCCTAAATCAAATAATTAATTGATTTAGTTGAAGGATTTAGGGGGGATAAGGTTAAGTTAAATCTATTTAATCAAGGTGGGGAATATAGGTGAAGTTGTTTATTTAATTAATTTACAGAAGAATGCAACGATCATTGGTCTACATTTCTTCTTTTAAATCGTGAGTAAACAAGTTGGTTAACATTTGTATCAACAATCTATCAAACAGTTAGTTTTAGCTTAAACATCTGATAAACATGTCCTAGGATACATCTTTCCTACAATGGACACCATCATCAGGGAATCATCTTAGTTAGGTTACTATGGCAAGAGATATGAATAACATTAATTGTTTGTTCATTTTGATCTTTTCTTATGATTTATCTTATTGGCTCAATCTGATGAACTCTCAATAATGTCTAATAAAATGATTTAGAGAGAAAGGAATGGGGGCATTGATCTTTATCTTTCGTTTGTTGTGGTTGTTGGATGTTTGTGTAATACAACCTCGATGAATACTAAAGTGTGTTTAGGTGTAAGCTAATTTAGGTGTCTACATTTTTCCCCTCTTTGATATGACGTCATGACTATAAGAAGTGGTGTCGTATCAAAGAAAAATAAAACATAGTAAGTAGAAAGGGATGAGTACTAGTGGCATGATGCCCCAATCACTTGAAGGATGAGAAAGGATATCAAAGAGGGATTTTGGTATGCCCCATCAATAGGATGAGTAGGTTTGAAGAATGTAGGTGTGCTCTTGAAATGATGTGAGAGTTGGAGGGAAAAGGACATGAGAGAAGATGGATGGAAGGAGATAAGGATGAGAAAGTGATGGATGGAGAGGGAGGTTAGATAAGAATCATGTTGCAATGGTATGAGAAACCTTGATTTTAGATTGTACTTAATGTTACACACCGAGGTGTAAGGAACCAAGGTGATGATGTGCCAAGTACATGATCAAAAATGTCAAATGCAAACATATATATGCCTTGTAACACCATGATATGGAAGAATATGATGCTCTTGTGGTAATATGGTGTAAAGACCATGATAAATGTAAATAATGATAAAATTTGCAAGCTGTTATCATAGCGATTTGCACCCGCATGCAAGGCTGGAAAGCTCTGCAATCCCGTGTAACATTGGATCAAACTCAGGTTGTGGGTGACCTATAATGAGATTGAACCTCCAGATTCTAGGTCGGCTTCCTATTTGTTCTTCTGTTTTAACTAATGAAACTGGTTGGGAAAAGGGAAGAAAGTTCTGAAATGAATGCAAAAAAGACTAATTTTTGTTCTGGCAATGCACTTAGATAACGATGTTGCGTGCAACTTGTTTCACAATTACTTTTCAATAAACCTATTTGCACAACTAAATTTGAACAATTTAACAACATAAATAATTTATATAAAGGCTTGACTGTATTACCGTATTTGAAGGAAAAGAACGTCTTCACAACTAAAATAGTAAAATAAGTCAGATGCACAAAATATAACCCATGGAATCAAACTTGATTGTATACAAGCACATATGAATGAGATGGGAAAATAAAGGTTCCTGAGATTAAAACACGATAAATTCCTTATCAAATCATTCACACAGCATGACACCTGAGATTTTGAAGGCAAATACTTGGCACACTGAAAGGTAAAAGGAAAGCTTTGCAAATTGATAAAACTTGATTAACCTGAAATAACTTGCTGCTGTATTAGATTCTGAAAGTTGAGTTACATGATATTTCTCTTTACAAAATGCAAAGGCTGAAAAACAAGAACTAAAGGAAAAAGACTAACTTTTTCCAATATATACAAAAGGCATGCACAAAGCAACCAGAAGGTGAACTAAATAAGAACTGAAGTGAAAACAACATCTCCAATGTGAAATCCAAGCAGAAGCAAAAACCTTGAAAAGCAAAGCTCAAACTCATGTGAGAACAAGTGAACTCAGGCTCAAAGTCGAGATCAACTCATTGTTGACCCATGGGGCACTCAAACTAAACTGAAAATCCCTGAAAATGTGGGCCAAAACATGCAAAAACCACCTTGTTTTTTATCAATCTGCCCAAGATAACTGGAACTCCATCCTTGTATGATGATCTCCATAATTTGCATGATTTTAGTCCTCCAGTTAGCTTTCACTTGCATTCTTGCATGGATTTGAAAAGGCATTCATTTGATTAAATATTAAAAAAAATAATCATTCAATGATTATTTTAATATTTAATATCTATTAAATCCATCCATATTCAGTCTATGTTAAATATTAAAGTAATAGTTAATATTTCCTTTAATATTTAATCACATTGAACCTAACTCAATGTAAGGATGAAACAAGTAGAGTAAAATGAATGACAATTCATAAGTCATGACAAAGGCATTATTAGATCAATTGACTATGAAAGTCAAGACCATGGTTATAATAATGTGAAATGATTTATTTAAAATCAAGTCAAAAATGTAATTGACTCGAATTAGGGCTTTTGGACAAAAACCATCGAACCCTAAGTTACTCTTCATTTTCTCACTTTGCATTCTTGAAATAACCTGTTGCCGCCATGCTGCTGGGGTTTGGAGCTCGACCTGCACCTATTGTGGATATTTCTGAGTGATTTCTTCAAAAGTTTCTACAAAAACCCACGGTAAGTCTGATTTTTTCATAAGAACAACCATTCCTTACCATTTTGAATCATCTTTTGGCTTATATAGCCGCGGCCATGACGTTTTCCTGATGCATTCTATTTATTGTCTTTTCCTATTGATCTTGCATTACTATGAGCTACCATTTGAGAGACTTTTGAGGCTTTTTCTGGAGGTTATATACTTTTATCTCTGTATATTTCTTCACTTGGCCGCTTCTAGGTTGATTCTCTTTTATCTCTGCAAAAGACGGTTTGTTCTGAACTCACAAGTGAAACCCCTCAATTTTCATGTGCTCTCAATGAATATATAGCCACAATTTTCTCCCTTCATCTGAGTATTTGTAATTTCATAGATATTTGAGATTTTTGTTCTGAATGTGATCTTTTATTTGGGCTTGAAGAGCCCTTTCCATTTACAGGTCACCATGAGAAACCTCTAATACTTACCCCTTTATAAGAGTTTGCTGAGATTTCAATACTCAGTTTTGTAAAAGAAGCAACTGCATATTGCAGTTTGTGACAAAAAGAATGAAGATAGTGCCTTTTTTGTGGAACCCGCCATGAAGATTCTACTGGGTGTTTGCTTTTCTCACTACATTTATGTAGAGTTTCACAAAGACATAATAATGGAGAAGCTATGGTTGTTGTCTTATGAAAACCCTATGCAAAAAGTGAATACTTTGTCTTTGCAAAAACTATAACAAGCCTCAGTTACTCTTTCCTTGAATCTTCTCTTGGTTGATGAAAACCTATGATCCATTGATGACTATTCATTCACTGCAAACTACCCTAAAATTTGACCATGTTTTTGTGACTAAGGTAATCCATTTCAATAGTCAAGAGACACTGTTTCTGCACCTTCGTGATAGTCATTATTATCACTGCCACCTTAAATTGTTAAAGGATTTTGAATGAATGGTTGCATTATGCATGACTTTGAGAATTGATATCGAATTTCAAAACTGTAACAAGCTACTCACTAACAACCTCAACTATTGTAGACACACAAACTTGCCTAGTAGAGAGGCCATCACTATTTATACAAGTTTATTTCCTGTTTGCACCTTTAGTGGAAACATTATGATGCATGTACACAACTTTCATCTTCCCATTTTCTTAATAATTTGGGCTTTATTTTTCTTTGATCTACAGTTAGACCCCTTGATTTTCCCAATGCTTTTGCAATTTTGTGTTTTGTCATAGCAATTGTGGTTGAGTTGTTTCATGCATTCTTTCAACATGAGAGTGATTGTTCATGTATACTCTCCCCTCTGCTTGGTTGTTGTTCTCCCTATTTGTTGATTACTATCAAAGGCTTTCTCCAATGGTATAGGTTGTCCTCTCCAATGGTACAGGCTGTCCTCTCCAATGGTATAGGTTGTCCATTATTTGGTCTTTTCTTAGCATGAGTGCACTCTTTATCACTACCATTGTTTTGGATGGTCACCATCTTCCATATGCAGACCTGTATTTTGTAGCAAGACAATTTACATGGAATAAATGCTCCTCCCTTGTTATGTTTATTATAGTTTGATAATACATGGTTTCCCTTGAATAATAATCTCATCACTATGATGTAGTGATTGCTTGTTAAGGCATGGTGGCTATTTTCGACATCTTATCAGCTACAATGAAATGGCATTATACATATTATACACTACCGTCCTCCTGATGACAATGGGCACTATTATGCATTTAATGGCATAGTTTGTACAACTCTATGATTGCTTTCCTTTTCATGCTGCTTCTGTCATTGTTTATGAGTTGGGCTCAAACCTTGTGGGGGCCACATTTCTCACCACTCATAACAATATCTATTGGTTTAAATGATGATTATACATGTACTTGCACACTAAACAAACGTATTAGCAAAATAATTGAAGCCGAAAGCTTCCATTGGACTTTGTGCCTCCTGATCATGTTATTTTCATTTTGTTCAAATCATCTAATGAATGCCTAATTGAATGTGTACCACATCTTTGTTGGTAATGTAGGCATAAGGAAGGACTTGATTCTTCATTTCTCTAACACCACTTTTCAACAATCTTGCAAGAAACCTATGGAGCTTGGAACTGAACAATCTGGAGACACCGGAGTGGCGACAATTGAAAGCTTCAAATGTGACAACGATTCATCATTCCAGGCAATGACAAATCACCTTCTCTCTTATACCTATATTCTCTTCAGTTGTGTTGTGCACATCTCCTTTTTGTATTCATTATTTGATTATGAAAATCAAATTAAGTTACTCCCACGGCTTGTGTGGGACTCTGGTTTTTACAATATGAATAAAACAACATTACTATGCAATTTTAATGATTTCTTCTGTTACAAACTTTTGCATAATCACACTAGAAATTCACAAGTAATCAGATTCTGGAACGTAATGAATACTTAAGCAGAAATTTTTGTACCTTTTAATGAAGAATGCAAATCAGCTCTACCTGTTTTGAGCTGTGGCTAAAAATAGGTAACACAAGCAACAAGCAAGCATGCACAACAAGACAAAAATAAACCAGGACTATACTCCAAGTCAAGCTAAAAACCAATTGATTGATTGATTGATAATGAGGGTAGCAAAGTCAATTATAACAATAATGTGAGCCCCAAAGTTGTGTTTTTAATGATAAGAACAACACTAGGATTGGGAAGGATACATCCCCACATGATGATAATTGGATTCAAGTGGATCAATGGAGTATTAGTTGATTTAAATTAAAATTGATGGATTCTTCAATTTGAACCTGCAATACAACTTGCCACAAAGAAGAAACCCCAAAATCTAGTATTTATTTTCAATCCTTTTTCATTCTCCAAGTCATCATTTGATGTAAGAGAAGAACATACTCAAAATTTCAAGATCTACCAAGATTTGAAACCTAGATCCTTTAGAGCACTTTGGGTCAAAACAAACCTTACCATTGCATCTAGGAGGCCCAAAAACCCTGAGATTGATTGTCAAATCATCAAAATTGGACAACTTGTCCTAGGCCCTTAGAAACTCTTTCTCCCTTACCAGTCATACGGCCAACAGTACAATCTGTATAGGCGTACAACTAAAGTCGCGGTAGAAAAATTTGTAATGGTCGGCAAAAAAATAATTTCATAGGTGAAAAATATTTTTCATAATTTTTAAAGATTTTTTTAAAGTTTTTTTTAGCAAAAAATTTTAATATAAAAAATTTAATATTTTATGGATTTTAAAAAAAATCCATGTAGATGTACAATCTACAGCAACCTACTAGGTCGTACCTGCCTAGCCCTCTGTCGACCACATGGTGCATTCAAATTGGGTCATGAGGTGCAACAATCTAAATTCACTTGAAAGTCAAATTGTTGTTGATCATCAATTTAAACTACACAGGAGTAAAGAAGATTCCTTTCAAATTTGCAAGATATTCTATCGTTTTCATACATAATATCCCTAGAATATACTCGTCGAAGGAAGGAATATTCCATCATGATAGTCATATAGCCATCAAATTTAGTTGAATGGACTGTTGACATCAACACTGCATCAACAACCCCTTAAAAAAATTTCCCCCCTCACCATTGACAATTTTGATTTTGCAGTCCAACTTTGAAAGGGCATAACTCAATCATTCAGGCTCTTTTTTGTGAGATTTTTTAAAAATTTATTTGGGGTAGAATTTTGTGATATTCATAGTGGTGTAATTGGATTTTTATTTTGGTGCTTAGTTTTTTCCAAAAATTACATATTATCATAGGTGTTGCTAAGTTCTTGTTTTGGGAACTTATGGGGCTCCATTCTTACACCTACGATAACATTTTTGAGTGATTTTTTGAAAGTGTATAATTTTTCATGTAATATTGAGTGGTGTGATACGATTGATCTTATTCTATGTAAGCACTAAGATCAATTCCACTTCACTATTTTTGGAAAGTGGCACTTGTAATTGCACTAAGTATAAAGTTCTAAATCATATATTGTTGCAGGGTTTCTTGATTGGGTAATTTGGGGAATAATGTTGCAATGGTTGATTTTTTTTTTTTGCTTGTTGTGTGTTCTTGCAATGGGGAAATCTCAAATTGAAATCCTAACTCCATATAATTATGCTTCATGGTTAAAATCAGTATGAAATTATTTAATGGGAAAAGGTTGTTTAGGCTATTGAAAGGAAACCATTTCTCAACCTACCGATGCTAAAGAATTGGAAAAATGGTAGCTTGACCATGAGAAAAATCTTGGATGCATGCCATTAATATCATTTTATTTACAATTTCATGTTGAATCATCAAAACACCTAAAGAAGTTTGGGATAATTTTGAGAAATTGTATGGTAAAAATGATAAGATTAGGTTATCAAATTGATAATTATTTGATGAATCTTGATTCTAAATGTTTTGACCACATCCAAGACTACATCTCCAAGATTAATCAATTAAGAACATAGCTGAAAGATTACAATATTGATAAAGAGGATTTACAATTGATTCAAAATGTGTTATCCAAGCTTGGTCCTGAGTATTTAGTGTTTGTTTCTAGCTTTCATATGCATCAACTTTCTATAGGAGTATCATTTGTTGATCCTAAGTTTGATGAATTTATAAACCTCCTAATCTAAGAAGAAGTGAAGTTAATTCATATAGGTCTAATCAAGTCCTCTAAGTCACAAGCATTGTTGGTTAGTAAGTCTAAGGTACATAAAGAATTAGGGAATCTTGAAAATAAATAAAAGAAGAAAAAGAATAAGCTACATAAATAATTTGAATCTTGTCCCTCTAAAGGGTAATAATATAAGAAGGAGAAGCCTATGTGTGCATATTGCAAGAAAATAGGGCTTGATGAGCATCAATACTATTCAAAATAGATTGACGAGTTCAAGCATCTTCTTAAGAAGCATCAAATCAATTTGCCTTCAATGTCAAAGGGTTCATCATCATCTTCTTCAAATTTTGATAGACACAAGGGCAAAGCACTTGTTGCAATTGTAGATTATGAGTCAAAGAGGTGGATACTTGATTCAAGAGGCTCACATCACATGACTTCATTTGAGAGTATGTTCACTTCATTTGAGTCTTGTTATCACTACACATCTTGATGGCCAACAACATATATATATATATATATGTGTGTGTGTGTGTGTGTGTGTGTGTGTGTGTGTGTGTTTGTGGGAAGGGATTCATTGACATGGATGATAGAGCATTTAATGATGTTCTTTGTGTGCCTTCATTATCAACCAATTGGTATCCTTTCTATCTATCAGAACACACATGGTGGAGTAGGCAAGAGTGTTGAGTTCACACGAGATTTTGTCATAATCCAATATTTGCATAGTAGAGATATAGTTACAGTTGGGGAGGTTGATCATCAATCTTGAGTCTACACCTTCTCACATTTTTCTCTTATTGATTTAGTAGATGTTCATATTGAGGCGTCTAGTATGGACACTTTTAAGGAGATTCAGTATGGTCATTTTAATCTTGGTATACTTTCATCCATTAAGGATCTAGTGACATGTGTTGATATTCCATCTCCTTCATGTACTGTTACTTTTGATGATGCTTGCGTTGCCACAATTTAGGCTCCTTATGATTAAGTGTAGTAGGACATATGTTTTCTTTTGGAAATGGATACTTGGGATGAGTACTTGACATAAATTGCTAGTTTGTTTTGTGAATCCCACATTTCAAGTTTGGGAGAAACCATGGATTGCATTAATCTTCTCCTTGATGGAGATGATCCTTCTTCAATTGTTGTGAGGGAACAGTTTGACCCTCTTGTTCATTCTCTACATGATCATACTTTCTTGTTTGATATGAGTGTGGATTTTTTTGGACAAAACTTGGAGGAAGCTTCTTTGTCTTTAGAGGAGGTATCTTTGTCTTTGGATTGTGTTCTACAATCATTTCTAGGAGATTATAGATTGTAATATTTCACAGTATGGCCTAGAACACTTGTTTGGGGTGTGACAACTTTCAACATCAACATGAAGACACTTGAACTTTCTTCAAAGATATCACACATCATATATCTTCCCTCATCTTCCTTTCAAGAATGGGAAGACATCCTATTTTCTTCCTAAGGGGAGGAATGTTGTTTGACACTATTAGATCATCTTCAACATTCAATGTCGAGCTTTTACCATCATTACAAGAGACTCAACATTGAGGGGGGCTACATGGCGTCTCTTATTCTCTCTTATGGTGGGGGTCTTTTTCCTTGCTTTGGATTTTGTCCTTCTCATTCATCATTGAGAATTTTTTTCATCTCTTTTTTGGGGAGGAGTTTTGTCCCATTGTGGTTTTTCCTTTTCTTCATTTATGAGAGATTGCATTTGTACATGGTTACCTAATAGGGCCTCATATCAGGGACCCATCCTTTCATTTTTAAATAATAAACTACTCCCTAAGTTGCACTTAAGGGGTGGTGTTGGTGTAAATAAGTGTTTTACCTAACTATCAGTGGGACCTATTTACATGTTAAGCTTACTTAGGTCCTAGAAGGGAATCTTTTAAGGTGTTAGTTGTCATTAAATCTTATCTTATCTTTTGACTTTCAATACTTGTGTCATATACCAAAAATTGTGTGGTGTAGAGTATTCTATACCAACTCTTATAGTTGTGTATTGGTTTTCCATTATGCCAATTAGTATTATAAGGTTGGTTTGATAGTTTTGGAAATATATTTTGTCTTTGATGCATGGGCTTGTCATGGGACAAAATATTTTCATTCTTAGCTATCTTATAACTCAAGTCTTTTAGTGCATTTGTGACCTTATCCAATTTATCCTCAAATAAGGATACTTTATATTTTTGTCCTTTAGGATTTTATAAAATCTTAGCACCCTCTTTTTTGTGCACTTTACCTAATGCTTTCCTACTGCTCTCTATGTGGGTTGAAATCTTATCCCTCAAAGACTAAGGATCCTTGTCCCTCAATTGGTAACCCATTTATTCATCATAGAAATTATAATATAATGCCAAACACATAGAATCACTTGGCCTCAGATATGGGGGAATTGTATTCATGACCCTAGTTTATAAACCTAACATTGAAGTCTAAAATAAAATAATTAAATCCTTTACTTATGCTAGTGAATTCATTGATGAGAAACCTTGGGTTTGTCTTATCTCCATGTTATTCTTTAAAACCCTTTTAAATTCATCCCAAGAACCAATAATTTCATTAGGTAAACTCCTATACCAATCTTTGGCTTCATTAGACAAAGATTGCATAAAAAGCTTCATAATAACATCATCTTCTATTTCAAAATCATCAATTAAGTTTTAAAATGATTTTAAATGATTTTCACTAGACAAAGAATTATTTCCAATAAAATTGACTAAATAAACTCTTACCTTATTTGACATTACATTTGGGTATCCTAGGATGCCAATAAAATATATTTGTCTGTACCTTTCAAGCTACAAAGGGCTTCTACCTTGAAAACTACTACCAACCACATTATCTTGAATATTTTGTTTTGTAAGAAGTACCAAACCCCACCCAACTAATTAATTCCTTTCCCACTAGCATGTCCTCCTACATTAAGGTTATGCCCTTATTGAAAAACTAATCATCCAACACTAACATTTACTAGAGGAGTATTAACATTGACATGGGGATTATGGTTTGGGTTTATAGGAATATTTGGTGCTACTGGGAAAATTGGGGCAATAGAGGGAATTAAGATATTTCTTGGCTATAAAAGTGAACCTCTAGAATTTGCAACAAAAAGATTTAGGGATGCACTTGTAACACAATTACTTGGGGCTAAAGTCCTTGAACATATAGGGTTACTAATTTGACCAACATTTTTCAAAGAAAAAATCCTCTTTCTTAGGTCATCTCTTATTCTAATTGCCTCAATTGAAAAGAAATACACATCCACCCAAGATAATTCCCACATAACCCAAATAGAGAAATCTATGCAAACAAGTATTTAGAATTCACATGCAAAAGAATAGACAACATACAATCAAAGATGACATAAGATATACCCTAGGAAAACCCTCAAGAGAGAAAAACCCAACCTCCAAAAGCCTCCATCACTCAAGATATATGGAAGGGGCATCTTTAGGGGCCCACCTTTGTCAACCTTTGCAAATTTTCAATACTACTTAAAATGTCTAGTGATGCTAAGGCTTCAAATTTTTGGCTTGCTTTATATTTTGATGTTTTGTTTGCTTGTAGTTTTGGCTTGTTAGGAAGTGTGGGGGCAATATTGATTGGAAAGTCTATTTTGGATTGTGCCAACTCACATCCCACGTAACCCATGTGAAAGGCAGATTTATACATAACTAACTCCTTGAGGATCCACACAGTTTTATAAGTTAGTTACAAGTTTCGGTTGAGGCAAAAAAATAGTTAACAATTCAGTTGAAAAATGGACCTTCAACATGAATGTTCAGAGGGAGACAATTGTGCATTAGATAAGAGGAGGAGGTAGTTATTGAAAGAGTGGTTGTCTAGCGTGGGTGGTGGCATAGGCAGTGAAAGAGGGAGGGAAAATCGGTAGAAGGGAGCAGTTAATGGAGCTTGGGCAGAAAAACTAATGTGAGCAAACTTTTTGCATAGTAAAGAAAAAGAAGATTCTAGCGTGGACCAAATAGAGAGGTGGAATTCATGAGTTTGTGTGACTAAAAATGAGAAGAATTTGGTGTGCAACCTGTGTAAAGAGGCGTTAGCTAGGAAATTCATTCTTCTCTTGTTTCTCGTAGACCACATTGTTGGCGATACTTAGTTTTCTTCTTGTTAAAATCTTGTTGGTTTTGTGGAGGCACTGTAAGCTCCAAATTTCACTTGAAAAGAAAAAGAGTTTATGCTGATCTTGAATTACCTTTATGTTTGAATTTTCATGCTACTCTTTGTGTAACAAATTAGTTTGAATTCAATGAAAACAATTTTTTTTGAAAACCCCTCCATTTTCATGGTGTAAGGAAAAATAAGGATCTTGTTGAATAAATTGTTGTTTCTACATTTCTAGATTGACACCCTCGTAAGGTCACAAATTTCTTGAAGATTTGAATAGATTAAATTTAAAGATAGTTTTGATCTTAGTTTTATCTCAACCATCATTTTTTGGTATCAAAGCCATAAGTGATTGGGTAAGTGAAGTGGGACAAGATGCCACCAAGAATAATGCCAAGAGGAGGTGCCAAGAGAGGCATGGAGGAAGGAGTTCTTGAAATGTTGTAGAATCTCATGGCAAGAATGGAGGCCATGGAGTAGGCCCAGAGGAGAGGTTTACTTGTGGGTGATATAAGTGACAATGAAGAAGAGGAGCAACCAACTAGAGAAGAGGTGGTTCATGGAGAAGGAGAAGACCTTGATGGGGGTTAAAACGAGAATAATAAGAGCAGTCATGGGGGTTGGATCCAAGCCCAAGATAGAGGTTCCTGTCTACTCAAGAAGTCTCAATGGAGAAGAACTTATTGATTGGATAATTGATCTTGATAAGTATTTCAAATATGAAGAAGTGACAAAGGATAGACGAGTCAAGTTTGCATGCACAAGACTTAAAGGCCACCCTGCTATGTGGTGGGATTATGTTCAGTTGAAAAGATGAAAAAAGAATAAAGAAAAGATAACTTCTTGGGATAGAATGGTTGCCAAGTGGAAAGCCAAGTTTCCTCCTGGAGACTCCCAGACTAATCTGTTCAAAAGATTACAAAACCTCAAGCAGAAGGGGATGAGTGTGAAAGAATATACCGAGGAGTTCTACAAGCTTGTGATTCGGTCAGGGCATAGTGAAGAAGATATGGAGAAGGTAGTTAGGTACCTCAATGGATTGTGATACAATTTGCAAGATGAATTGAGTCTTTTGTCACCAACTACTCTTGAGGAAGCGTATCAATTTGTAATCAAAGTAGAAGAGAAGCTTATGAGAAAGCAAAATCAACAAGGAAAAGGTAAAGGAAGAGGAGCAAGAGGAAGAGGGAAACACTCTAATAGAGGACAGCAACACCATCAAGGTGAAGTAGGCACTTCTAGTGGACAAGCTAATCTGGAGAGAGGAAGTTTCCAAAACAGAGGAGGGAGACCCTTTGGTAGAGGAGGTTACCAAGGATGAGGAAGAGGCTTTCTAGGCAAGTGCTTTAAGTGTAACAAGTTTGGTCATAAAAGTTGGGAGTGTTCTGAGTTTACACAAGAAGGCCACACAAGGCCTGAGAGGAGTAATCAGATTGTGCAACCAAACCAAGAGAGTGTGGGGTCACATTCTCATAACTTAGGAACCTGAGACAAGAAAGTCTTTGTTGTTCAAAAGAGTACTGTTGAAGCCACCACAGGACAATCTAGAACTTGTGCAAAGGAGAGCTTTATTCAAAACCAATTGCAAGGCTAAAGGTAAGTGCTACAAACTTATTATTGATAGCAGTAGTATGGATAATCTTGTGTCAAATGAAATGGTAAACAAGTTAGGTCTTACTAGAATTAAACATCCTAATCCCTATCAAGTTTCTTCACTACAAAAGGGGCATCCATTATTGGTAGATGAGTAGGCCTCAGTAAAGTTTTAGATAGGTAGTTATAAGGACACTGTTATGTGTGACATCATGCCCATGGATGTTTACCATGTGCTTATGGGTAGGCCTTGGCAGTTTGATAGGAGAGCCATACATGATGGAAGAAACAATGCCTACACTTTTCAGAAGGATGGTCAAAGAGATACATTGTTACCCTTGAAAGGAGAAGGGGGTAATAAGAGCAGCAGTAGCAACAAGGCTATGTTGGTGAGTGGTAAAGAATTTTTGTGTGATATGAAGAAGGAAAAAGTAGGATTTGCATTAGTACTCAAGCCTAAAGATGCACCTACCTCTACTAAGTTGGATGGTTTGTCGAAGGACATACAAGACATATTGAAAGAGCATATGGATATTGTGGTATTTGATTTGCCAAATGAGTTGCCTCCAATGAGGAGTATTAGTCACCATATGGATTTGGTTCTAGGGGCTAGCCTACCAAACAAGGTTGCATATAGATTGACTTTGCAGGAGAATGAGGAGATTAGAAAGCGGGTTGAAGAGTTATTGGAAAAAGGATTGATAAGGGAGAGTCTTAGCCCATGTATAGTACCAACAGTCCTAGTACCCAAGAAAGAAGGTGATTGGAGAATGTGTACAGACCCCAAAGCAATCAATAAGATTACCATCATATACAGGTTTCCTATTCTAAGGATGGATGATCTAATGGATTGTTTGAGTGGTTCTATGTATTTTTCAAAGATAGGTTACAAGAGTGGTTACCATCAGATCAGGATCAAACCTGGGGATGAATGCAAGACGACGTTTAAGACTAAAGAGGGTCTTTATAAATGGTTGGTTATGCCTTTTGGGCTTACAAATGCACCTAGTACTTTCATGAGGCTGATGAATGAAGTCTTGAAACTATTCTTGGGGAACTTCGTGATAGTCTATTTGGATGATATACTGGTTTTTAGTAGGTCTAAGGAGGAACACCTAGAGCACTTAAGGTTGATTATGACATGGTTGCATGAGAAGTTGTTGATCAACCTCAAGAAGTGCACTTTATGAAGACTGAATTAGTTTAATTGGGATTTGTGGTGTTTAGAGATGGCTTGAAGATGGACTTGGAGAAGGTTAAGGCCATTGTTGATTTGTCGACACTGAGGAGTGCTTATGAGGTAAGGAGTTTTCATGGACTTGATAGTTTTTACAGGAAGTTTATTAAAAATTTCAGTAGCATAGTAACTCCTATACTTGACACTATAAAAGGGCATAAAAAGTTGTTTGAATGGATTCAAGAGGCTGAAAAATGTTTTAGATAATTGAAAAAGAAAGTGATTGAACAACCTAGACTTGTGTTACCTGATTTTAAGAAAGTCTTTCAAGTAGAGTGTGATGCTAGTGGCTTAGCAATAGGGGTTGTCCTAAGTCAAGAGGGGAAACTAATTGCTTATTTTAGTGAAAAATTGAATGATGCTAAGAAGAAGTATTTAGCTTATGACCTTAAATTTTATGCATTGGTTCAATATTTGAAGAAGTGGAGGCATTACTTGTTTCCCAAGGAGTTTGTAGTTTATACAAATAACCATGCACTCCATTTTATAAATAGCCAACACAAATTGAATCAAAGGCATGCAAAATGGGTGGAGTACCTTCAAAGTTTTAACTTTGTGTTGAAACATAAGAGTGGGCAAGCAAATAAAGTTGTGGATGCATTAAGTAGAAGAAGTGTATTGCTACAAGAAATTCATGCAAACATGGGTTTGAGAGTTTTAAGGAGTTGTATGAAAATGATGCAGATTTCATAGATGCTTATGAAGCTTGCAACAATCCTATCAGCAGATATAGAGGACCATGGACTGATTTTATGTTGCAGGATGGTTTGTTGTTCAAAGGTAATCAATTGTGCATTCCCAAAGGGTCAATGAGGGAGAATCTTTTGAAGGAGAAGCATTGTGGTAGCCTAGCAAGTCATTTTGGGCAGGATAACTTACCTACAATTGAGTACACATTATTATTGGCCACGAATGCAAGCAAATGTGAAGAGGTATGTGGAGAGATGTAAAGTGTGCCAGCATGCAAAGGAAAGCAGTCAAAACACTTGTTTGTACCAAGCACTGTCTATGCCAAAAGACCTTGGGATTCAGTGAGTATGGATTTTGTTGTAGGATTGCCTAGAACTTAGAGAGGCGATGATTCTATTTTTGTAGTTGTGGATAGATTCTAAAAAATGGCATTTCATTTTGTGCAAGAAGACTAGTGATGCTACAAATATAGCTAACTTGTTTTTCAAAGAAGTTGTGAGGTTGCATGGTATACCCAGGAGTATAGTATCTGATAGAGATATGAAGTTTGTGGGTCACTTTTGGAGAATAGTTTGGAAGAAGTTGGGCACACATCTCAGTTTCAACTCAACTTACCATCCCCAAACGAAAGGTCAAACAAAAGTGGTTAACAGGAGCTTGGGTAGTATGTTGAGATGTCTCGTTAGAAACACACCTGGTAATTGGGATATGGCTTTAGCACAGGATGAATTTGCATATAATGATTTTTCAAACAAGAGTACAAGTTTGAGCCCATTCTATATATCTATGGTATGCATCCAAGGGGTGTATTTGAACTTAGAGATCTTGGTAATTTTGAAAGGAGAAGTGTAGATGGTGAAGAGTTTGTGAAATGTATTCATGACCTTCATGAAGAGGTCAAATTGCAAATTGAGGGGAGAAACCAACAATATAAACAACATGCTGATAAGAAGCGTAGAGAAGTAAATTTTTAGGTTGGTGATCTCATTTTGGCTCATCTTAGGAAGAAGAGATTTCCAAAAGGTGAATACAACAAATTGAAAATGAAGAAGGTTGATCCTTGCAAGATTCTGGGAAAGTTTTTTGCCAATGCTTACAAGATAGCTCTTCCTTCCAATATAGGTATCTCGCCCATCTTCAATGTAGTTGATCTCTATCCCTACAAAGGTGAGGAAATAGATGGAATAATAGACACAAAGCAGAGCCAAGATGGGAACAAGTGACCAAATCGGATCCGATCAGCATTGAGTGTATATTGGAGAAGCAGTTGTTGAATGGAAGGATCATCCTTTGAAGGATGCTACTTGGTTAACAGCTGCATAGATCTCCAAATATGGTCATAGTGTTGATGACCTCATCAGCAAGAGCTCATGATTTTGTTTTATCTCTGAGGGACCCTTACGCAGGAGCTTTGAATTTTTGGCTTGCTTTATATTTTGATATTTTGTTTGCTTGTAGTTTTGGCTTGTTAGGAAGCGTGGGGGCAGCGTTGATTGGAAAGACTATTTTGGATTGTGCCAACTCACATCCTACATAACCCATGTGAAAGGCAGATTTATACATAACTAACTCCTTGAGGATCCGCGTAGTTTTATAAGTTAGTTACAAGTTTTGGTTGAGACAAAAAAATAGTTAACAATTCAGTTGAAAAATGGACCTTCAACGAGAATGAAGAGGGAGACAATTGTGCATTAGATAAGAGTAGTTATTGAAAGAGTGGTTGTCTAGCATAGGTGGTGGTGTAGGTAGTGAAAGAGGGAGAACAAATCGATAGAAGGGAGCAGTTAATGGAGCTTGGGCAAAAAAACTAGGGTGAGCAGACTTTTTGCATAGTTAAGAAAAAGAAGATTCTAGTGTGGCCCAAATAGAGAGGAGGAATTCATGAGTTTGTGTGACTGAAAACAAGAAGAATTCAACATGCAACCTATGTAAAGAGGCGTTAACTAGAAAATTCCTTCTTCTCTTGTTTCTCGTAGAGCACATTTCTTGGCGATACTTAGTTTTCTTGCTATTCAAAACTTGTTAGTTTTGTGGAGGGATTGTAAGCTCCAGATTTCACTTGAAAAGAAAAAAGAGTTTATGCTGATCTTGAATTACCCCTATGTTTGAATTTGCATGCTGCTCTTTCTGTAACAAATTAGTGCGAATTCAATGAACACAAAAGAGTTTGAAAACCCCTCCATTTTCATGGTGTAAGGCAAAATAAGGATCTTGTTCTTGAATAAATTGTTGTTTCTACATTTCCAAATTGACACCCTCGTAAGGTCACAATTTTTTTGAAGCTTTGAATAGATTAAATATAAAGATAGTTTTGATCTTAGTTTTATCAAAATTCCATCATTTCTTCGTAAGTTTCCTTGATTTAAATTTCCCTATAGAATTTGATTGTTGGATTGGTTTCTATTTCTCTTGGAAATGACCTCCCACAAACAAAGTGCACTTTGTTAGATCCTTCACTAATTTCCATCACATTTCTCTTGATAATAAAGACGTGACTATATCCTCAAGTTTTAATTTATATGTATTGGTAATGCAATAAATCAACGCATTTGTCTTCGTCATCCATTTAAACATCACCTAATGCCAATGACTTAACGTAATGTTGAAAGCATTTAAACATTGTGACAAAAGAGCCACCATTCATTATGAAGAATACTTCTTTTAAAAAAAATTTGTTTGCTAAGGGCTTTGCTTGATACGAGAACACTAACTTATGCCATAGTTCCTTAGAACTAGCTCCTCCTAAGACATTTAATTTCCTTCAATCTAAAAAGCATGGCCTAATTGAACTATTCACCTTTGCATTGATCATACTTACATCGCTTTTTGTCTACAAGAAAATCTTTCATCTTAATATTTCCATTAGATTTTCTATCTCCATTTTTCAGTGCTCACCAATTTCCTTTAGACATGAGATTCACAAATAAAGGTCTCAAAAAAACCAACTATAAGAGGTAAGCTATGTAGAAATACTAAAATATTGCACAAATCCAAGAGCTGTCAAATTAATAATCCTTCAAAGTAAATTTAAACAAAGCTGATAAAAGAGACAAAAATAAGCTAACAAAATAATTGCATAGTTAATTGGTACAAAGTACAAAAAATATGTGCTTATATGAGCAAAGCAATGCATGAAAGGTGAAAACTAACTAATATTAAATATCCATGACACATGGATTTAACTAAAACTAGGCATGCATAATAAGTGGCGATGATTAGATGTACTAGAATGATAAAGTATAACTCAACTAAAACTAGATAAATGTCAATCAAATACATAAGATATGGGCACATGACTAATTCACGCATCTACCTAAGTGTGTTTGTCTGGACTAGATATATATAATGCAATATAGTAATAAACTAAATGCAAATAAAACACACATTTGTGAGAGAGAGAGAGAGAGAGAGAGAGAGAGAGAGAGAGAGAGAGAGAGATGGACCTCAACAACTAGGTTTGATTGAGTACCCATTTAAATTCCCTCATAAATAAAGGGAGATAACCCATAGAAAAAAAACTCCTCTATAAAAGTAAACACAATAAAGATCAAAAAGCCTCCTAAAAGAAGAATTGTCTCTAAAAGTTAAAGAATGTGAACATTAACATCAACACTAGAAGAAACACAAAGTTGCAAGCAACTACCAAAATAAAATTGTTATAATGCTAAAAACCACCAACCTTTAATGAAATCAATATCAAACATTAGACGTAAAGAGACACAAACCTACATGGGTGATAAAAACACTACTTAAACATTACACATATGCAAACAAAGATACATATGGATTTGTAGGAGTCATAAAAACAACACTACTTGAACATTGCACAAATATAGTTATAGATATTGATGGCACACAAATATACACGAGTGAAAGACACTTCAAACATTGCACATATGGTGAACTCACACTAATATATTGTAACTAGGTAACAATTTGATAGTGAAAAAATTATGAGTTCCCATGATCTCATAACTGTTGATTAATTGAAGGAGGTGGTTTTTATAAAGAGTGATGCAAAAATGTCTATATGGTATGTGTTCCATTTCATTGAAATGCATGGATAATCAACCAATACGTCTGCCTAATATATAAGAATAAGGACTAGGTTCATATCTAACTCCAACATAAGAAAAATAAAAACATTAGCCTAAGTACAAATAGTAAAACACCCCCTATAATGTTGATAAGAGAGCAAACTAATAGATCCACTAGAAACTATCACAATGTAATGCAAGAAGATGAAAAAGCAAACATTAGAAAATCCAATATGAAGCACCTACAAATAACAAGTGTGTACAACATGACACATATAGATGGACAAAGTCGTGATGGCAAAAATAAGAAACCCACAACCAACCCCCATGACACTTTATAAAATAGTGAGTACAACAATGACAAAAAAAAAAAATACACTAAAACCTCAAAATGCAAAAACATTGTGACACTTTATTTTAATGTGATTACAAATCTGAGAGTGTGTTCAATTAATTCTTACAATGTTAAAAAAAATGACTAATTGCTGAAAAAATATTTCTACTGCAAAAATAGAAGAAATGAAAGAACCCAAACATCTAGTAATAGAAAAACATACACTTCCAAAAAGCTAACCCAAAAAGAAAACCATTGAAATTCCCAAAACAAGAACCAAACAACGAAATCACTAAGAAAACTGATTTTTGAAAAAAACAGATATCCAATCTAAAAACCGTTACACCAATATAAGTATATGAAATTCTATTCCGTCAAAAAAAAAACTACATGAAAAATAAACGAATGAAACAGAAAAACCCCTTCGAAGTTGACATCCAAAAATCAAAACTATAGATGATGTCCCTGCTTCTTGTGCTAGGGTGGTTGATAGGTGCAGAGAGGTTGAGTAAGCATTGGTGGCCCATGAGCGGCAAATTGGCGAAGGATCTGACTGAGAAATGGCTATGGCTGAACTAACTTGGCACAAAAAGTTTTTTTGTTTTCAAAAATGATATTTTTAAAAACTTTAAGAAGTCATGTATAGGGGATGGGGTTGGGAATTCCCGCTACCCCACCATATCTATGTTGGTATTGGGCATAGCCCACCCCAACATCCGCGATTGCCATAATCATTGTATATAAGGAAAGTCTTTCCTCAACTCCTTGTTACCGTTTTATTTTTATGTCACGGTAGCTCTAGCTAAACAAGGGTTTAAAATATCACTAAGAGTGGATATGGTACACTTAACTTACAAAGTTCTGATTTAGCCATGTGGAGTTTGAAAGGTGTCAATGCTATGTACACAAAAGATTATGGATACCAATCACAAAATCATGACATGGTGAACTGCAGACTACCTAAACAAGTTATATATAAAGTTGCATAACTAAAACTCCTAACACTTATTTTAAGGATAGACTATTCATTAACAAAACCATGCAGATTTATGCAACACGGACTACAATTATGTGATTCATTTGTCAGCTAACATGGCATATATCCTTAAGGTAAGCTCGTGACACAAATGACAGCCCCAAAGGATTTTAATTTTAATTTGACATTTTGACAAATCCATATCCAATCTTATCAGTTTTTTTTTTCTTGCTCTGGTGATTCTAAGAGGAGAATCTGTTTTGCATAATATCTTTTCAAACAAAAGAATGAACTAATGAACAAAAGGAACAAATAAAATTCTAAAAGCTAGAGAGAAACCACAACGTCCACAGAACAGATGATCTTGATAGACCAAAATCCATAGCCCCATAGGATTAAAGCATTGTCTAGACATTGGCATTTTGGTTCTTTAACTCCACAGCCCCATAGAATTAAAACATTGTGTAGGCATTGGCATTTTGGTTCTTCAAATACACAGCCCTATAGGATTAAATCATTGACAATGTAGTATTCAATAAATCCCCTTTGAGTGACTAATAAAATTTACAACAAATTTAAAGAAACAAAATAACATAGGTCTTCTTCAAAACTTGAGAGCCAATGGCACCCTTTAAAAAGCATAAACAAACAATGTGGACTAGTACCCCCAAATATCTGTTGGGATCTATCTTTGCATGATAGCACTCACTTGTAGTTTGAATATAGTACAGTAGAACCCCTGATGAATGTTTGAATCTGGCAGTATTCTCTGTTCTAACTATACTTCTACACTTAAGTGCATAACTACTATATACTGCCACGAAATCCGACAACAAAACAATGGAGGATCAACCTTGCAGACCATAGGAAATTCAGGGCTCATTACATAACAGTTGATATTAAAAAAACTCTTTTGCCAACTGCAACAAGACCGATTAATGTATGTTAAGTAATTTCAAAACAGTTCATGAATGGAACACATTCCATTACAGTTTTAAGAATTCATTTATGGGTCTGAGAATCAACATTACACGTTTGCAAAGACAGGGGTGTCATATTTTGTCATTTCAGCAAAGAGAGGAAACCATAAACAGCCACATCCTATTAAAGTACCACCAAGGCTCAGTGATATATCAACAACCATAGAATTCTGTACCACCAAATACTTACATCTATCTTACTGATTGCGAGATCTGCTTACTTCTGCAGATCTTACTTGATGAAAGTAAGGGTGGGCCTGCAAATAGTAAACAGAATATAAGAAAGGCAACTTGAGAATATGATCCAGCAAAAGAAATTTGACTGAACAGATCAAGAAAACTATTCCACAATGTAAAAATTGAAAAAAAAAGAGCATACCATTGCTTCTTTTGCAGTTGGCCTTTCTTGATGATCATATCGAAGCAACTTGTCCAGAAAATCAACAGCCTGGAAATTACTCATAACCATGAAAAAACAATACTCTAATAATCTATGTGAGGAACAAAAACATAGATTTAGATTTTGCATATCAAACAAATAAAAATGACCTCCCAGGAAAACTAGTGCATTTTTAGTTTCATACAAACCTCTGGAACAACAAGATGCTGATTATCAGCATTAATAAATTTTGACCAAGGCTTTCTGCTGTGTCTGCATTAAAGAGCAAGAAAATCTTAGATGTTGGTATGGACTACAAATGCAAGAATGCTTAAAATTAACTTTACACAACAATTGAACCTCTTGCACAAGAGGTATCATGCAAACATACCTCCCAACAAGTGCCTCAAGGTGAGGATCAAGCTCTATGCGGTATTTATTCAAATACGCATTCAGCTCATCAGTGCCAAGTACCTGAGAAAAAGAATTAAATTAAGAATGTTACGGTAATAAAATAAATGAAAAGCCTCTACCATTCCCGTTTAGCAATTGTTTATCAATATCTCAACCATAATTAATCAATTTGTGTTTTTTTATTATGCCCAGGTTTACTACTGCATTGTCCTTGGTTCTTTGGGTAAACATAATTATTTTATGGGTTATTCCCAACTTTTCTTCATTTTGGAAGAGTGTTAACATTAATGTTGACTTTAACCTAATGCAAATGGCATTAAGGTTTCACCTTTGCAGACTTTATAAGCCTGCTATTAATTCTCCAAATTAATTTGGGTTAAGAGTCATCTTAAGAATATAATTGTAGGATTTTATGGTGATTTGTGCATTCTGAATTCTCAACTTATGTATTGACTTAGAAGTTAACACAATTCTTCATTGATCTGACAAATAATGGACTCAAATGTTCCATTAAGGCTCCTATCGTCATAAACTGATTTGTTTTAAATTGTTCCTACTAATATATTAATCCTTCATTATTTGCTGCAATTTTTATTTTACTTTTTAATACAGTTATTCCCTTAAAACCTATTTGTTGTAATTTAGATCTAAAGGAAACTCTGGAACTGAAAAAGGGGGACCAAACTAAAAGGATGGATTGTTGTACAGGCACTAAAATGACTTTTTCCATTTTCAATTTAAAAGTTAAAAACATACAACGTACACATTATTGTGGTTTATGTCATTACTCACAAGACATTATAGTGAGGCTAAAAGAAATTGGAAGTCTAATCGTGCAAGGAAATAAACAACATAAAGAACATGTTCAAGTTAAAAAAGATATGATGCCAACAAATGGGAGCATCTAGCTACATAAATAAACTAAGAGATATTCAAAAGTTTTGAAATTGCATTTACATCATGAATAGATGTTGTAAAAGGCATCTCAACCTTGCATCTTAATGTTCAAATTTATTAATTATTTGTATTTATATATTATTTTTGCCACAAATTGGGAAATGAGGCATCTCATTTTGTGTTGACATTATTTACCATGTGTTGGATATTTTGTGAGGTGTGTAAGAGGCTGTAAGAGCATCTAATGTCATTAAGATGTGTAAAAACATCTTATGACATTGTACAATGGGAGTTACTTATGATAGATTCTATGATGTGTAAGAGCATGATTATAGAGGAGTTATATTAGAATCTTGACCAACACCATGACAAGTAATAAGGCATCTTTGAATGCGCTTGAATATGCCAAAGTGGAGCACCCAACTTGCAGAGTCAACTATGATAGACATTATTGTTAAAAATTCCAATCACGATGACTAATAACCTAATGTTTTGAAAACATTGAACTAATCACACAAATTGTTGAAATTCAAACTACGGAAACAAAAAATGGAAGCATACATAGATAATTACAGCTCTTAACTTGTTTTTCATTCCTTTGAAAAATGTAACAAGGAAACCTCCAAATTGATATAACTCACAATTGTATGAAAACCAAATTGTATCTTGCATTTAGTTTTCTAGTCCTTCGAAAAACTTAGGTTTTAGTCCTTTTAAAGACAATCTGATTGATAATGTTTAGTCTTCTCTCTTGCTTCTATTTTTATACTAATTCAGCTAAAAATCTAATATTCCAAAATAGCAATCTTATCTCATGCAAGAGATGACTTGGAAGATAAGTCTAAATCATTAGTGTTTATCTGCATTTTATTAGACTTAATTAACTAAATAAAAGACATTCACTTTAATCACTAAAGTGAAATACAAGATAGACTAACTTGAACCACTTGAACTTATGCCCACACGTTCACACTAAACCTGTGTGGAAGTTCCTATCAAAGCTAAAAACTCAACACTCCCTCTTCACAAGGAAGGAATTCTGCACCAATCCAAGTTTGTCTCTAAAAACCTCAAACTTCCCTTTTGCTAAAAGCTTTGTTAGAATATCAGCTACATGTTGATCTGTGGAAATGTGTTGAGCTTAATTGCACCCTTCTGAACCTTGTGAAGTGATATGTAATCTCTATGTGATTGGACCTATCATGATCCCAATAAATCACCATGGGTCCATCTCTTGATCAAACAACCCTGCAAGTAACTTGCAAAGCCAAATGGCCTCACATCTAGCAGTAACTGCCATATATTCTGCCTCTATAATGCTTACTGCTGAAGTTTGCTTCCTACTGAACCATGATACCATTCCTAAACCCAAGCTAAAGCAACACCTTGAGTGTAATGTCCCCTTCCAATTAATAATCCAGATATTTTAGTGGCTTATTTTATTCCCAGAAGCCATTAAATAAATTAAGGGAATTAATTATTGATTAATTAATATCATTCTTCCAAAGCAAATATTAGGAATAATAATAATTAGATAAAGTGACTAAAGTGGGACTTAAATATTATAAAGTCACTATTTCTCTCCTAAAGTTAAATATTCAAATATTCAAATACTTGTGAACAGTTATTTCACGAGAGGCTACATAAGGTGCATTTGGGAATGAATTATTGATCATTGGAGTTTTAATCATTTATTTTCTTGAGAGCTTTTGGGCTTGTGGTTTCAGGTTTCGGTGGTAAAACAATTCCACCCTAGCCTGTGGAATTTGATCAATTTCATAATGTTAGAAGAAGAGTTGTCACTGATGTCATTGTTAGAAAAAGAATTGTATTAGAGAAAACGTTTGCTACAAATAGAGTGATGCAGCTTCAGAAGATTTGATCATAAAACAGAGCAAAACTCAAATGAAAATGATCTAATCTATAAATAAAAGTCCAGGTCGATCTACAATTTGTATGAAGTAGTTGGCTACAACTCAGCTCGAAATTGAATCTCATAGATTAAGATTCGTAAGGCTCAAAATTAAAAGCTCAGATCGAGCCACAGGTTGAAATCATTGAAAGCACGACGAGGATGAGAAATTACGATAACAAATTTGATTTAAAACTCAGATCGAGCCACAGGTTGAAATCATTGAAAGCACGATAAGGATGAGAAATTAAGATAACAAATTTGATTTGTTAATGAAGACATTTTTTACCAAGGAGATAACAACCGGCGTGTTTTTGTTGGTCTCAAGAGACACGTCTTTCTATTAATGCGACTAAAGCTGAAGAGCCACGTCTTTGTTATCTTCAAAACTTTGGTGCGACTAAAAGGTGAAGTGATACGACTTTCTATTTGCTTTCAGATTAATGTACAAATTAAAGGATGCATCTTTTTTTCAAGAGACGTGACAAATTAAATGATGCGCCTTTTTTTTTCAAGAGACGAGTTCATAAATGATGCGTCTTTTTCTTCATGAGACGTGTTCAAAAGTATCTGTTCCTAAAAGACGTGTTTATATCCTGTAACAACACGTCTCTCAAAATCTAAGAAACAAAAACATACGACTACTCTAAAAGACATAAACAACAAAGAGAATATGTGTCTACTTCAGACATAAATTTAATTCTGTTTTCCTCTACAAACAGAAAGTTAATTAAATTAAGGGGAATACATTTCAGCAAAAGGACATATCTAGAAGGGTCTGACTGATGGATAGAAAGGCAAAAGGTGTGATTATGAATAGGTGCAATGCTTGAGTAATCTATATATTTGACATTTCATTCAAGGCTGTTATTGTGGTTGTTGTAATTGACGACTGGCAGTTCAGTCAAATTCCTACCTCCTTGTGTGGGCTGAAGGTGATATCTTGGATCACATAGAGCAGATTGGAGAGTTGGGCTTGTGCAGATCAGATTGAAGGCAGTCTCACTTCCATCAAGTCAAGGTTTGGTGCCTTGCATTAGGGGTTGGTGCTCCTTGTAGGCAGGTGTCTACTAAATTTGTAAAGGTCTAGGTGTTCCTTGTAGGTTACACTCTACTAAATCATCCTTTTGTAAATCCGTAGGTTGGTGCCTACTTTGAAAAATATTAGTTCAATAAAGTTGTGTCAACTTGGGGAAATTGATTCATATCAAAAAGTTGATTGTAATAAGTTTGAAAAAGAATAGAAATAAAAATTTGTGATTGATTTACTGATTCACCCCCCCACCCTCTCAGTAAATCTTTTGTGCTCTTCACATAAGTCTCCTTTGGAGACGAGATTGCAGTTGTTTGATTTATCCAGATTGATTGATATATGTATTCAAGGAATTATTCTTTATTGCTGATCAATTATATTTGGTCTTCCAGTCTAAGCGATCAACATTGAACATTATTATTGTTAAACGATTTCCTGAACTGTCCATTTGAGGCATTTCATATTACTTACGAATGCTTGATTCTATATTGAGCATTGATTTTGGTCAAATGAAGGTGATATCATATTCTATTCCGCGCTGCATTTAATGTTTGATTGATCGAAGGATAGATTGAAGCCATCACCTTGTCCATATTACCCATTGCAAGTATCAAGTAACTCCTATATAGCGCAGCTGTTAAAATTTGAAGTTGTCGTCCAGCGACAAAACTCCATTGTGCCCTCTCTGTTTTCATTGCCACTCTGGCATTATTGTCAGATAGGCATTTGTCTTTATATAGAGGGTTGTTCGAAGTGGAAGATAGTCAATAATTTTCTATTGGGCTCTCCTATTAGGAGACAACTCATAGTTATATTGCCAGCCACATCATTGATTGGAGTCACATTTATTTAACAGACAACATATTATAAGGGAGTGCCATCATATTTGAAGCAATTCAATGTGCTAGAGAGGTCAGAATAATCATTGCTATTCTTTGTAATAACTATGCAATAAAAGTCTTGATTCTAGTATTCTCCTGCTGTTTACCAATCTCTGGACTATGTATGAACCAATTAATTCTTCATAATCAGTTGTGTTGCATCTACAAAGAGGACATTATTTTTCTTTCCCTGAATGGAGTTTCTGGAATATAGTTTGCAATGATATTAATCTATCAATTCAAATGCTGCAATAGTTTATATTTTCACTTGAAATCTAAGAATTAAGTATAAGCACAATTAGTTGATAAAGAATGACAACATGCAGGCATTGTCATAAATCGTAAAAATCTGCCTAGCCGGGTGTGGGTCTTTACAGTGGTATCAAAGCTAGTGTTCCTGCCAATCTGTAGGTTTCATGAGTGACAAAGAGAGAAGGCACTACACTAGGGAGATTAAGAAGCAGTGCTAGCCAACTCAGGTCCCTGAAGGGGAAACCCACCTTTGGTATTTTGGTAATACACTAGATATCTCCTTCTGGTAGTGGCATTGACTCCTCTACAAGAGGTGGTGCATTTATAGAGGCTGAGATGGGAGAAAGAGGGGATGATCAAAGAGGGGAAGACCTTCTCAATGCTTTGTTAGATGAGCAAAGGGCAACAAATCAGCACATGACTCAGTTGATGGAGTTGGTTGGAGTGCATTCGGATTCATGCCACTAAATAGGTGCGAATTTGAAGGAGTCTTTCTTCTGCAATTTGGACGTCTAGTTCATAGCCTTCTTCTACTTAATGTTTCACGTCAATCGGACTCCGTTTGATGAAGTTATAAGCATAATGGTGAATTCTTATGTTGCTGGTCTGATTTTCTGTGTTTACTGTTTCTAATCAGATCTGATATAATTCTGGTCTATGCTATATTTTATGTTCTATAGCATATTGTATCAGTTAGGGATTATTCTCTAACCTACTAAGTTTCTTGATGATATATCTTTACATTATTGTGCAGCTGAAGCTATCATTATAAAGCTGGTTTAGTAGTACTAACCATAGTTTACATACTCTCCGATTAATCTCCGAGTAGCCGAGTAATCTCCAAAAAATTTGCATGCCAAGTAATTTCTGCATTTACTCACGGGCAGTATGTAGATGGATTTTCTCCCGTCAAATTATTGAGTAATCACCAGTAGCTCGCAAAAAGCCCACAAACTTGGCATGTTTGTGTGTGTATAAATATCTCTGTGTGTGTATATGCATGCAAATTTGGCATCCTGTGTATGTTTATAGATATGTATGTGTGCACAATGCAGTCCTGAGTATACACATACATAAATATCCACACATTTTCCGAGTATTTGCCGAGTATTTGTCGAGTATTTGCCGAGTTTTTCCCAAGTCAAAATTTTTGGGCTTGCCGAGTACTCTCCAATTCCGAGTATGTAAATTATGGTACTAACAGCTATTTATATTTCTGCACTTTAATATTTTGTAATTACTCCCACTGAAGAAGTGGTTGAGTCTTATTTTACTTTCAACACTTGTTGTTTAATTTCCCCCCAGTGAATAAGTGGAAGTGTGGATTCATGGTTGGCTTGCCGCCTCATAAATTGTAATAACTTCACTCCCACTGAATAAGTGGTAGAGCTTTATGGTCGGTTATCTGCCTACTCTTTGCATTTCCAATATTTACTTTCATTCATGGTCGGCTAGCCGCCATGCAGCTTTGTATTTCATTTCCAATTTGCTAACAATCCCTGGCACCGTATGCTCTCACCTCGCCCACATTGGGATCTTGGTGATCAAAAGGTGAAGGGTTACTATTCTTGTTGGTTATCATTTGGAGCTAACGCTAACCAATGGTGTGTTGTACTGATAAAATCCGGAAAAAATTAAGGGGGAATATTACAAAATTGCATGGGTTTTGTTAAAATTTGTCTCCAAGCCAATACACGAAATAAACTAGCAAGTTCAAGCAAAAACCTTGGTTGAGTCCTAGCAAAACATCATCGAGTACTCCATCTACCTCACCCCTATCTCAACTCGCAAGTCCAAGTAGTCGGAAAGTTTTCCTACTATGACCTTTCATTCTTCATCTGCAATTTAAATAATAATTATAAATGGGCAATTGTAAAATTAATTCCACTCTTCCTCATTGACTACTAGACAAATCTCCATCTTATTACTACTAGATAAATTATTCACAAACCAATCATTTTCGATCTGATTAATTTTTCCATGGGTAAATTTTTTCTACGAGGGCAAAGTAAATGCAAACCAAGACCAGAACACTTTACTAAATCTAAGTCTTTCAGTAATAAAAAATAAAGCACATTTTCTCCCAAAACTATTTAAGCATTTAACCTAACATACCTTTGCAATCTTAACAAGCTGGTCGTAATTGTCATGTCCATAAAAGAATGGTTCTTTTCGAAATATCTGCATAGGATTAAAGCATGTTATACAAAATCATAACACAATAAGAAGTTACACATATGAGAAATTCTAACACAGTCATGATAATATCCTATAGCTTACCATTCCTGCAAACATGCAACCAAGACTCCACATGTCCAAAGAATAGTCGTAATCTTGCAAATCTACGAGAAGCTCTGGACCCTTGAAGTATCTATTACCAAATAAGATAATTATTTTTAGAACATTGATATAGAAATTAAATATTTAAATTATCTTAAAAAAAACAGAGAACAAGATAAAACAAAACAAACGATGGACATTAAGTTAACTTTGAAGAATAAAAAATGTTGTTTATAAGATCATTGCTAGATTAGATAAATATGGTAATAAGTCAAACAAACAGTTGTTTTGTTTCCAATATTGGGTAGATTACTTTTGGCTATTCATATGTGTGAGGTTTGTTAGGGGCTGCCAGCTTATATATAGTAGGCACAATACAATGTATTTCACGGCTTATGCTCCAATGCTAATATTGCATTAGAGGTATTGTATGTGCATGGAAAGCATTTGTGGAGAAAAAGCTCAGAGCTAGAAACATTAGAAATGTCAAGTTTGAAGGATGGATGCAATGAAGAACAAGGTGATACCCAAACTTCATAGGGAAGCAACAACGGAGGCCAAGGAGCTATTATACGATTGTGAAAGCTGCTTGAGAGGATGAATTGTCACAAGAAATGGAAAGCTTGCCTAAAACTTTTGTAAGGTGCTGAGAATGTGAATTTTTCTTACTTTTATTGTTTTGCTGGAATTTTGTCATGTCCCCGAGTATGGAGCACATTGAAATATAGATGATTGAAATAATAAAAACCTTATAATTATAAATATAAATAATTTCTATCTAAAAATATTTAGAAAAGCTAATATAAGAATACGAGTAAATGTGCTAACAAGAAGCATCAAATAATAGATACCTCATCACATCATCACATATACAAGTGACGGGTCATCAAGAAACTTTGATTCTCTACGCAACATCCAGGTGATAGACAATAATTGCCACCGGATCAAATTCACAAACACACCTTAGCATAGCGAGGACAATTTCCATTCCTTCCCGTGATTAAATATGTATTTGAGAATCTTCGACTCTAAAGAATACGTTCAAAAAGACCCTGATGGAGTAGCGTAGCAAGCACATGGAAGACTCGGCAATCACGGTTGCGAGAACATAAGGTAGTGACGATATTGGTATAGAAATTCCCGTCAAAAACAACTGCAATCCACGTCCATCAAATAGTATGGAAGCATAAATAATTTCTATCTAAAAATATTTAGAAAAGCTAATATAAGAATACGAGTAAATGTGCTAACAAGAAGCATCGAATAATAGATACCTCATCACATCATCACATATACAAGTGACGGGTCATCAAGAACCTTTGATTCTCTATGCAACATCCAGGTGATAGACAATAATTGCCACCCAATCAAATTCACAAACACACCTTAGCATAGCGAGGACAATTTCCATTCCTTCCCATGATTAAATATGTATTTGAGAATCTTCGGCTCTAAAGAATACGATCAAAAAGACCCCGATGGAGTAGCGTAGCAAGCACATGGAAGACTCAACAATCACGGTTGCGAGAACATAAGGTAGCGACGATATTGGTATAGAAATTCCCGTCGAAAACAATTGCAATCCACGTCCATCAAATAGTATTGAAACCTGATGCGGATGATAAAATTGGCAACGTCCCCGTAAACAATCGTTTCTATTGCCTACTATACATTTACGTTTGTAGCCGAAGTCTAGAGTAAGAAGAGGCCGTGTAGACTGTTAGAGAGAGAAACTAAGTTACTCATTAGTAAATCCCTTGCATACGTTTGGAAACCAACGATTAGTTAAGAACATAAACAAAAAGTCACCTCCGTCCACAAAGACGTGACCAAACAAATAAGACATATCTGCCCGCAACATAGAAATAGAAAGAGGAGATTGAACATGAGAGGGGGAGAAGGAATTAAGCACGAGTAAGGAGCCATAGGCATAGAATATTCAGCGAATCAGATGAGAGAAGATCCTCCACTTGGCCATTAATGCATCTAGCACTCCAAATATATAAATCTGCCATTCATAATTCTGTAGATACAACTGAATTAATATATGTAAATTCGTCATTAATAAATTTTGTATATGCATTGGAACCTATTTCTGTAAATCTGTCGTTCAGAATTCCCTATACGCATTGGAATACACTCCCTTGACGAATGATACGGATCCTATAGGAACCGATTATGAACTTCTCATAGTTATATTTATCCCTCATCCACTTGATCGACCACAGCCAAGAAAAGGACTTCTACAAAGAAATCATGTTCCCCATCCACTTGGACGATCTCATCCATTTGTAGCATCAACCTATTTCAGCAACTAAACTCCCTGACACTCCTGCTCCAGCATTGCCTCAAAATCCATTATGTGTCACCCCCATGTTATTCCCTATATGACAGAATCTTGTATGTATTCCATTATATGTGGTAATGTTGATTTCTGTAATTAAATGTTCTTTATTTCCATGGCTAATATCTACATTGTAGATTCCTTGTAATAATTGCTTTGTCTTAAGATATATCTTCTTGTATGATCAAGCATCTTTACTGTTAATTAGATCTGGTTTCCTTCATTATGGATTATGGCAATTATAATGCTCTACGAGATGGATGACCATAGCTACATATATGTATACATTGTGTGTGCCTGAAGATTGTTTGCAAGTGCTTGTAACCCTACTAGGAAGGAAGGGCCTCAGCATGTGGTGCCTAAAAACCACTAGGACCCTAGGCAGGGAGGTGCCATGGAGGGGTGGCAAATCCACCTAAGGTTCCGCTAATCCCAAGCAAGGGTTGGGCCATGGAGGGGTGGGGGTCCCACCTAAGATCCGCTGCAGCCATGGAGGGGTGGTAGGCCTATGCCACTAAGTGCTCCAATGGCTTCCTGGTGCAGGTGCACCAAGTTCTAGTCATTAAGTTAGAAAGGTTCAAGTTTGAGTTTTGTGAGATTGGGTCATTTTAATGTAATAAGGCCATTCTAGTGTCTAGGGGGTCATTTTTGTATCATTTAGGTCATTAGGGAGTTTTAGTGCAATAAAGTGTTAAAGTGGAAAAGTTGACAAATTTGTAAGTTGCAAAATTGCAACAAATTTGAATGATAACGGTCAGATTTTTGAAAAGTTGTTTCTTAGGTGGTTGAAGTTGGTTGAGGTAAGTTAGTTGGTGTCTTTTGTGTTTAAAAAGGCCTCACTCATTCAAGGTAAGGGGTTGGAGGTTTGTAATCAAAAGAAGATCAAATAAAGTACCTGTTTTCTCTGCAAATTTTTTGTATTCTGAATTACAGTCTGCAATTGCAAAGCACTATACGTGCCCATACAGAGTCTTTTGGCTTCCAATAAATTCAAATCTGATGGCTTAGTGTGTTAACTCTTATTTGAGTCTGATTTGGAGGATTCTTGTAAGGTTTAGTGCATTTTGTAATCAAACTTCTGACAACGGGTTTGTAGGACAGTTTAAGGGTTTGAAAGCTTGAAAATGTATTAACTGGCCATTCCACCTATTGTGTAATCTGTGGCTCGGTGGAATGGACCAAGATAGATAGGATTTGATGTTGGGATGGTCTATTGGAGCAGGGGAAATGATTAGAGGCGTTTTGAGTTGCTGTCCTGAGTGATTTTGTGCAAAATTGGCTTGAAAATGGAGGTTTTTGACTAGGGTTCAATGAAATCTTTGAGGGCAGTGATATTTTTTGATCTTTTAAGCATCTGCAGGCTTAGTTAAGGGTGTTTGAGTCGGTGACAAGGTCTGGTAAGGTCTGGGATTTGGTTTTTCAATAAACCCTAGTGTAAATTGGGAAAAGAGAGGGTTTTGGAGTTAGGGGTGTTGCAGGGCCTAACTTGCCCTAAAGGTTGTGGATTTAGTGATTTTTCAGGCTGGTGAGTGCTGCCCAATCATGATTTGGGGTTTGTGGAGTGTTTGGAGGGCACTTCCTTTGTAAATCTGACCTAATTGAGGTCTTGGACAGCGTTATTCCATGTTTTTGTGAAGGTTGATCCAAAGGAGTTTTATGAGGGTTTGATGTATGTTGAAGAAGGTTTAAATGGGTGCCTAAAATGGTGGTTTGTTGCAGGGGTTGTTAAGGGATTCTGAGAGTTAAGTTGGGAAAAATAGGTTTGCAGACCTACAAGAGTGTAGGTGAAAAGTTAAAAATAAGCCAAAAGTGGGTTTGAGGGAAGAAAAGTGGTTTGGAATCCTTTGTATTGTGAAAGTGAGTTGGTTACCTCCCTATATTGCTATCACTTCCCCCAAGTAGGCCATGTGTTTTCCAAGGAGATGTCATGGATGGAGAATGCAATTACAAGTCCCCTAGAGTGGGAGGTTGTAGGTTACCACCTTTGTACTAGGGATTATGGCTTCAGGCAGATCCTTCCATGCCATCCCTCATGTGTTTTCATGATTGCTTTAATGAATATGTTTATTTTTGGATGCTGTGATGAGCCCTGCTGGCTCAAACCTCAAACCCCTGTCTTTTTATTTATCTTTTTGTGTTTTACGTTTTTTAGAGAAGAGTTTCTAGAGAGAAATAGAAGGGGCGCACAACATAAATGCTTATAAAATGTAAATCTGAGCTAATTTAAGCGAAATGAAATTACAGAAGGTAATTAATAAGCTCAACAATGGATTCAGAACTCATAAACATACCCGAAAACTCCCAGATTATTTATTTAAGAAAGTAGTCCAGTTCGCCAGCCAAGATGGTGAAAAACTGACAAAATCCGGAGTAGGAAGCTACATAATGCAAAATCCAGCCTGAAAACTGTGGCAGATGATGAGTACAAGCTAGACGCCAAAGGAGATGAAGAGAAACCCTCAGAAAGGAAGGCATTTCTCCAAGAAAAGTCCAAACGTCCTTGCACAAGAGCCACGCACTTCAATGCAAAAAGCCAGAATTCCCACTCAGAAGGTACGGCCATGATGTCAAATGCCTGCCATGATGTAAGAAGGTCGCCATCTCCACAAACCCTCTTGTCTCTGATAAAGAACTCAACAAAACTCTGATAAAGCATAGTAGAACCTCTGTATGAAGCTCTCACAAACTGCACAAATTCGACTGGTCTCTCACAGTCTCAAAAGTGCTCAACACTGAAGAGATTTTGTTCTCCAATGGAAGATTGCTCAAAACCCTGATCACAGGTGAAAGCACAGGAAAAATGTCCAAGGCAAAGTTGAAATATTCAAGAAGTGAATTTCTCATTGCCAAAATGCCTTATATGCAAAAAGGCACGACTTTCAAGAAAGATACGCCCTTTTTAATATTTAAATCTTTTAAAATATATTTAAGTCTTTTTCAATAGTCTTGACTTAAATACTTGGGCGCCACTTTCAATTTGACTTTATAATAAGGCATTAAGTTAATTAATTAACTCAAATCACTTAAATAAGCATAACTTCCTCAAATCTCCATATATCTCTGTGCCGTCGGAAGCTGTCAACTTCTGAACTGCTAACGCCTGCTATGAACCAATCACTGAGCTCTGAAAACGAGAACGATCAACTCCTCCAGAAAACACCACTGACCCTCTAACCAACCTGTTAGCCTACGAGAGTCTAAGTAATAGGCTAACCACCATCAACCATGATCATGCCGAAAAAGGGGACATTACAGATGCCTAGAAGTTAATGCTAATGAACATATGTATTGGTGGAATATTGCTCACTTTGTGGTTGCAGGTGATCAGCCAAGAATTTCCCATCTTAGAGTGTCCATCCGACCAACCCTAATCCTAAAACAAGCAAGTTCCAAGATGGGACCAAGTAAGGGACATTACAAATTTGAACCTAGCACATATGATGGAGACCAAGAGAAACCTTGAATGGGAAGCTGCTATGAACATGGAATTTGAGGCCTTGATGAAACATAAGATTGTGGTGTTATCTGAATTACCCCAAGGAAAGAAACCCATTAAAATTAAATGGGTTTATAGCGTCAAATGTAAATCGATTGGTTCTTTGGACAGGCACAAAGCTCAACTTGTTGCTAAAGGATTTGCATAGCAAGAAGGTGCAGGTTATGAAGAAACCATTGCACCCATTGCAAAGATGTTAACCTTTCTACTAATCATCTCAATCGCTACTTAGTTTGGATGGAGGATGTATCAAATGGATGTTAAAAATACATTCTTGAGCAAAGACATGGTGGAGGAGGTCTATATGGTTCAACCACAAGGATTATAGTTTTCTAGAGAAGAGCATTTGGTTTCCAAGTTGGATAAGTTCTTCTATGGACTTAAGCAGGCTTTTAAAGCTTTGTAATTAAAAATCAATTATTTTCATCTCAATCTCTACATTTAAATTAGTGATGATGACATAATGATTTTGATAGTCCATGTTTATCTTACCATCATTAAGAACATGGCTGATTTACTCAAAAAATGAAAGCTCATACTCCTACCAATTCCTTTTACAACATCCATGCCTAGCAATCCTTCAGCTGACCCTTTATGCTAAGTGCACAAATAACAAATCTGAGGTTTCTTGGTGGCCATTAACAAAGTCGGACGTGGTCTAGCAAATCTCACCAACAATAATAGTGATTGCAATGATTAACAGGCATGTGACACTCAAACAAAAGAAATTGATTGATCCAAGAAAGCTATCAATCTGGCGGTTTTAGAAGTTCCTGGAAGAGCCCAAATGAAAAATTAAAATATAAATTAATATTACCCATAACCAATAAAAGAATCCTTCTGGCAGGCTAATATATTAAGTTGAACCCATTGACCTCTGTCTACAATTTTCAAATTTTATCACTATAATATTTAGTAATTCAGATTTTATCATTATAATGGCAATCCAACTCATTTGGAACCATTGTTTGCATTTTATAAGAACTGCTAAGCATTATAATATTTGATGAAAATATTTAGAGATTAAATATGCTTTTAAGTCATCCCAAGACAACCTCCATGACTAGTCATTGCACTAGTGACATTTTTCCTTAGGTATATTGATAATAGTTGCAAACCAAAGGAACCCACTTAGCACACAAACACTTTTAAGCATTTGTTAGTTAAAGGCAGCAATGATAAACATGATCCGCTGCTTTGGACTTTTCACCCTTTATTGTCATGTCCCCTTTTTGAGCTAAGTAAATAATTTAATAATTTAACTTAGATTCTTGAAAAAGTAACTTAAGTTATATTCATAAAAAACAACTTATGTTTAATTATCGAAAAATTTGTTTAAAAAAAAAATGACCAAAAGTGATGCTAGGAATGGGGTCCAAAAACTAGTGTATTTTAAAAAGGTTCTTCTAGTCACTTTTCAAAAATCAAGTTTGGAGGATAAAAGAGAAAATTAGAAAATAATATAATTTTTCCTCGAAAAGTTTATATAAAGTATAATGTCCTGTTTGATTTCTAAATGCCTACAGCCTATGTTTCGAAAGAAAACAATAAAGAAAAGAATTTCAGCCAGCATAGGAAGGGTCATGTCCCTTGAGCAAGATAAGGTATATAAGGTAGATCTAGAAGGAAAGGGAAAACGATTATTATGACTGATTACAACTAATAGACAGCAGCATAGTTGGAAAACTCCACTCGCCAAGCCCATAATTTTTGAGTTTTTAAAAACTCGGCAAAAACTCGGGAACTTAAAAAATTGCTAAAATCACATTAGAAACACATTTTTTTGCAAATTTCAATGACAAGATGAATCCAATGAGTCCATAAATGATTACAAAAGTGTTTTCTATTAAATTTGATTGACATTAATAGAGGATTGATTACAAAATCGCATTCTCATGCGGAATCCTAATGGCTGAAAGCCTGATAGTCTGATACAAATTATAATAGATAGCTGAAAATGAAAATAGTAAAAGTAGAAGTAATTACTAAATACAACATTTTACACCTTCCTCTTCCCTAATTTAGTCAAAGCTAGGGAAGAGGTATATGCTCTAGTCCTACGAGTATGCAATGCTGGTGGCTCCCCAGTTGGCATGTAAGGTCATAGCTGAGGCTCGACCACCATCCTGGAAATATCTGGCTCTACCTCTAGCAATGACTCCTCATCCTCAAGAATGTCCTCCAACCCTACATCTCCTGTTGCACCCACATCCTCCATTGCCCGTCTCTCGAAATCAAAAATATCATCCGCGGTAAACAATGGAGGTTGCTCATCTCGCCCTGTCCAATCATTGTATGGATCTATCTCATCCAAATCAATAGGATCCAGTGATTTGTCCTCTATTCTTTTTGTGTGCAACCAAAGGTTGTATTGCACAAACACAAGGTCATTGAGGCATTTTTGAACTAATTTGTTCCTCTTCTTCGTGTGAATGGCCTCAAACAAGCTCCAATTCCGCTCACAACTGGATGCACTACAAGGCTGACATAGTATGTGGAGGGCAATTTTTTGGAGGTGTTTGGTATTTCCACCCCAATTTTTCCACCAAACCTTTGCAAAAAAAATAAATATTGAATAGTTAGAAAACAAAGTCACACTCAAAACACATTTTATCAAATTATAAGATGCATGTGAAATAAACTTAAAAGACTCCCAATTTTATACTAGGTGGCTGAGTGGTTCTTCCTTGAATAGCCAGCTTTGAAGAAAAGAGTTTACCCCTTCCTTCCCTGTAAAGATCCAACTCTTGGACAATGAGGTCTCTCACCTCAACACTGGGCTCCATCCTCTAAATGCATGTCGTGAGCCCCTCCATAACCTCGCCATTAGGATCGGAGAAGCTGTTTGAAAAGAAAAAATTGGGGGTTGAGGAAGCACCCTGCTGCATGGATGGGTTGGTGGAGTTGATTGTTCGACCTACTATCAACAATCTCTCATATGGGATCAAATTTGAGGCTGTCCCCCATGTAATAACTTTTGATAGCCTCTTTGGCCCTATCCATGGCCTCATAAATATATCCCATTGGGTTTTGATCCCCATCTACCAAGCGAAGAACTCTAACCAAGGGCTCTGACACCTACATTACAAATACAAAAGGATTAAAGTTACAAATTTATAATGAAAGACCTAAATTAAAAAACATATATTGAATATTCAACTTGAGACTTGAGTTTAAAAACTAAAAACAAAGTTTTGAAGTTACCTTCACGATCTCTGTAGCTCTTTGTGTAAACAGGTTGTCAAAGACTATTCTTGAAACTTTATCTCCTTCGGCTTCTTTGAATATGTGGAGTCAACCCATGCTTGACTCACAAACATTTGTTTTAAAGCAGTCAAAGAACCCAAAATGCTTTGCAACGTTAGGAAAACCGTAGCAAACCTTGTGGCACCCAATCTCACCAATTCCTTCCCTTGCATATGATGTCTCATCAAACTAAGAACCTAAGGGTGATTGTAGATAAATTTTGTGATGCTCCTTGCATCATCTACAATCGGTGCCACCGAAACAAGTTTGCTTATATCTTCCAAAAGAAGATCAAAGCAATGCGCCGCACATGGTGACCAAAAAAGTGTAGGATGTCTATCCTCAAGCAATCTCCCAGCTGCCACATATGCTGCTGCATTATCCGTGATGACTTGCACCACATTATCTATCCCCACCTCCATGACAACTTCCTCCAACAATGTACATAATGTCTCTGCATTTTTTATTTTGTTGGAGGCATCCACTGATTTCAAAAACACAACTTCACCTTTTGAAGAAACCAAAAAATTAGGGATGGTGCGATTTCTCCCATCTTCCCACCCCTCGAAAAGAATGGTGCAGCCATGTTTCTTCCATTCTTCCTTTTGCTCTTCACTACTAGTACCGCACTTTCGGTAGCATTTGTGAGCAACCTACAAGTACAAAGTAAAATAAGTACAAAATTTTATTTATTTTTTTAAAAAAAACTTAAATTCAACATAAACTAATTTAAATTAAAGAACATAAACTTAGCATAAAATTTAAATTTTTTTACCTCACACTCTCTTTGCAAGAAGGTGGCTTGTAGCCTTTTCCCGCAACTGTCAATGAGGTAACCAAATTGTGCCAATAGGGACTACTTGCCACATTGAATGGAATGTTATTAAAATACCAAAAGTCTGCACATGCCATGTCGGCATGTTGATGCAGCTCCTTATTCCACCCTGTAGACTCGAATGATGTTTGTGCTCCTGGTGTGTTTCTTGGCACAAAAAAACTATGTGGTGTGCATGAAGATGTAGGCGGTGGAGGCACTCTACTCGAAGTAGAGGAAGTGGGGGGTCTAGAGGTCGGTGTGCCACGGGCACAAATGCGTGGACCACGAAGAGAGCCCACAATCTCAATTTCTGCCTCCTCATCTAATTGAGACTCTATCTCCACTTGCTCATGACCATATCTACTAGCTATGGTTGCTACTATGGCTGCCTTTGTCCTCTCCCTTTGCAAGTTTTTTTCTTTGTCAGCTGCAAGGAGGGCATTCATCTCTCTTTTTATCTCTTCTATGGCCTCAAGACAAGCCTTGGCATCATGATAAGTAATGCCTACAAGGTGCTATTTAAGGCGATTTATGCCTCCAAAATGTACCTTCTTACATCCAGTGCAAACAACCAATCCAAGTGACGGTCCTCTCACAGCATATTTCCATGTAGGGTCTCTAGCTCCTAGAGGACGAGTGCATGGAACCCATAATGGAATGGGCATCGATGGCGCAGAGCCTAAGGTTGAACCTGAAGCAAAAGCCATTATAGTGTGTAACTAACCTACACATACAAAAAATGTACAACATATTAGATTTTTAATACAAAAAAATTTAAAAAACAACCTAAATTATACACATAAAATGATAAATCATAAAAAAATTGATACAAATGTGTTTAAATGATTAAATCAGTAAATAAATTCACATTAATTTCAAACAAAAGAGATTTAAAATCAAAAAATTAACCTAGGTTTGAAAAACTCAAAAAACAGTGAAAATAATGCAAAAAATCAGAAAATATCAACATTAATCTTGTTTTTTGGAATCTAAATGAAAAAATCTTGCTTCTATGTGTTTTTTAGTTGTGAAATGGTCTTTTTTGACGCGGCCCCTAGTTGTGCACAGTTCAGCGAGTTTTCTGCACGGACTCGACGAGTTTTCGACAAAAACTCACTGCGAGTTTTTCGCAAGTTTAAGTCAAAAACACTCGTCGGCCATAAAAACTCGCGAGTTTTGGAAGACTCGCTCAATTTTCGGCGAGTCTTCCAACTATGGACAGCAGCACTAGCAAATTAACTTACATAAAATTAAATTATTATTCTCCAAATACAACAATGAAGAGTTGTAACTATTGAGGTGAAGAGGTTTGACTCCCTCAAACTTGAGATATAAAACGCAGAGCATTTCATTTGAGAAATAGATCCATAACATCATTCAATAATTCAATTGAGAATAGAACCTTATGTGACTTTGCAAGTAAATGAAATTATGTTCTCAAGAGTACTGATGATGTGAGAAAGGATGTGACTCCCAATGTGAAAGGTTGTGACTCCCTCAATAATAAGATATAAAAGAGAGATCATTTCCTTGTGAAAAAATGATCCATGGGGAATGAATCAATCAATCAGCTTGAAAATAAATTACCATTCTCAAAAGGCAACAATGAAGGGTGGTGACTCATTTATTGTGAAGGGTGGCGACTCCTTCAAGAAATGGATATAAAGGGTAAATCGGTTCATTGAAATTCAATCAGCAACCATCACTCATCTATCCATCAAAAAATCAGCAACACTCATCTATCCATCAAGAAATCAAGCAATCAAAAGATCAATAAAACAAACAGCAACAAGTCTATCGATACATTCAATCATCAAATCATGCAATCATCAAATCATTTAAGCATCCAATCATTCAATCATCAAAACATTCCATCATCAATTTATCCAAGTAACACACATTCAAATATCAATTCAGCATATCAAGTGGATGAAGTGGAAACTCAAAAATAAAAAGGAAATTGAATCATAAAGGCAGAAATAAATATTGTCTTCAGCACTAATAATATCATGAGATAACTTCAATTTATCCAAGTAACACACATTCAAATATCAATTCAGCATATCAAGTGGATGAAGTGGAAACTCAAAAATAAAAAGGAAATTGAATCATAAAGGCGGAAATAAATATTGTCTTCAGCACTAATAATATCGTGAGATAACTTTAAGAATAATATTAGATTACAAATAAATAGATGTATAGATATACTTTGCAGAAATTAAGTGATTGCTAACTATAAGTAATCAGTTTTTGAATTTATTAGAAATGGCTTGCAAATAGGAAGGATAGCCAGCCTTTCGAGTTCATGAGTGGTGAAGTGTCGGCCTTTCATTCATCAAGCACACCACCCCAAGATGCAAGCTCATGGGCCAAGAGGCGTACGAGTGCTCCTAGGCTTGTTGAGGAAGGTAATATTCATGCATCTTATAAACCATAAGAATTAGCAATGAAAACAGTAAGAGCAAACATCAACAAGAAGAACACCAATTTCACGCGGAAAACCCTTTTGGGTAAAAAAAACCACGGCAGAACAATTGCTTTCATTAACTTCAAAGGGCACCAACCCAGGAGACTACAATCTCTAGATTACAAAAGAGAGCACTGACTCACTGGAAGCACCAACTCACTGAAATTTATCACCACACTGCAACTCTAATTCTTGACTTCGAATACAATCTAACAACAATTGAGACACTTATGCTCGCAAATGTAATCTCTGATCAAACTCTGAAATTTCTTTGTTTAGAAAACTAAATCTACAACCAAAACTTAACTCTTTCCCATTCAACATTCTTCATAACATGCTCATTCCAAGTAATGCAAAATCAGCCACCTCACATTCATATATCTTCGCACAGCCAAAATGTCGATTTAAAATTACTTTTGCAATTATCAGAATCCACGCAAAACCCCAGATTAACTCACATGGCTCCACTACATACAGCCCAACTCATATCCCAAACGACCTTCATTACTTGCTCATACAAAAAGGCAGACTTCTCAAAGAATCAGCATACTCTATCTATCACACTATGTGAGTGAGAGAATAATATCCTTATATCGCATACATAGTTTTTGAACTTGTAAAATGCATATCCATTAAACAGAGCACACACCCATATCCTCAATCTCCACACACACAAGCTCAAATTAACTTGGAACGGCTCTACCACTCATAGCTTGTGCCTTGAAAAGTGAAAGCAATGCAAATCACCGCATCCTACATACACAAAATTCTGCAAATAATTGACCACGCCTTTTGCCAGGTCAAGCACATCATCTCTAAGAGTCTAAGATGCACGAACATACTCATAATGAATACATCCTAGTGAAAATAAGCATGCAGCCTTACGCCAAATGTAATATACCTTCAAACTTAATTCTAGGTGCAAGAGGATAACTACTATATGTTCATGCTATTTTGTCATATGTATGTCGACTCCAAACATTTGAATATGCTCCCAAAAAAAAACCGAAGTCGCCACAAGAAAAATGAGTCCACTACACTTCACACTACCCGTGCCTTGAATAAATGGTAGCAATAGCAATAGAAAATAATCATGTCCTCCACACTAAATCAACTTAGACATGAATGCATAGCACACCCATAATGAATACGGCAAAGGATGTATTTCGTTTGACCAAAGATGTATATGTCTGCCTAAAGAATAAGGTTTATACAAATGAAATGCCATGAACACCTTCAATAGGTGCTACTCCTAAAAATAATGATGGTGCCAAAAAATTAATGTATAGGTATGCGATGAAAATGTTTTGACCACATCCTTCTCCAACTGTGGCGACGCAGATATGGAGATAAATTAAAATTTCCCATCAATACAAGCCGCCCTACACACAAGGAATCCGCAAATAACAAAGATGGAGTCGTCGCTAAATATAGTAGATAGGTCAAAATTCACAAGCCGCTAGAGAATCATGTAGCAAGGCGTTAAAAGGAAAATCATGCCAGTTCCAATGACCCAACCTTCGCATTTCAACTTTGACTTGGCATAATAGCCATTTGGCACATTTGCTACGTGGATAAGGAGACAAAAATAAAGTTGTGTTTCATTGAGTTTATACCCTGAGTTTGTTTCATTTAAGTTTATGCACTTCAAGACAGAGATTCTAGCTCTAGACGCACCTTTGACATCAATGACAAATATTTAACAATCTCCCCCTTTGTCATTGATGGCAACACTTCCCGAAACCTATATTACTCCCCCTTTGACATCAATGGCAAACTGAACAACCTGCAAAACTGAAACGGGGCTGATAAAATATGACAATGAAGAGCTCCCCTTTAGTGTAAACAATAGCTCAAAGATGGAGTGAAATCACTCCCAACTTCTCCTGCAAGTATTCAAACGTTTCCTTTCTGCTGATTTGAACAAGATTATCAAAATTCAAGTGTCCCATCCTTTTGTGCCATAACCACCCTTCATTTTCCTGACTCAAACAACACTTCTCACTATTGATGTCATCAAGAATATAAAGATTGTTAGTAGCTCTACTAGCTTCAGTAATATGTCTACCATCCTTACTAATTTCACAATTATCAGAATTGAAAGCAAGAGTGTGCCCTTGGTCACACATTTGACTCACACTCAGTAAATTATGTTTTAGACCTTCAACATACAAAACATTTTCAACCTTAGTTCCTCTGTCATTCAACATAAGAGTGCCTTTACCTGAAATTTTTGCACATGCATTGTCTCCAAACCTTATTGTACCACCATTCATTTTCTTCAATGTGAGAAACTTGCTTGCCTCATGTCATATGTCTAGAACAGCCACTATCAATGTACCATTGATCGCTCTCATTTTGTGCATGTAAGGTTGTTTGCACAATCATAAATTTCTCTTTTTCTACCTCTTTCTTCTTCCTCCAAACCTTCTTATTAACTTCTTTTTCAACCACCTGTTGCTCTTTCCTTTTACTTTGCTTGGAAGATTCTGCAAAATTGCTTCTACAAGTCTTTGCAGTATGACCAAAGTTATTGCATTTGTAACATATAATATTGTAATTCATCAAAGAAGCAAAAAAGTTTCTATTCCAGAATCCTTGATTTCTATTCACATCTGAAATCATTTCTTGCATAAATTGTACAGTTTGTTGCCTTGTGACCAAAACGATTGCATGAAAAACAATACCCATAAAAGAAAGAATTGTTAAACCTGGTCATGTGATCTTGCCTTGAAATAGGAGGTCTCTTGAAAGTGTTATTTCTGATTTTTGATTGCAAACCTTTTGTGCTATCAAAATTGCTCTTTTGCTTTTCTTCTTTTGTTGGCTTGTAGGTTTCGGTAGCTTTGGAACTTTGACCTTCTTCATATCCAAGCCCACCTTTATCAGCAAATGATTTCTGTGAACTAATGATCTCATCCAACAATATAGAATTTTTCTGATTTTTCATCTCATAATTAAGCTGTAACATTGATTTGTCTAGCTTCCTAAGAGAAACTATTTCAGTTTCGAGTCTTCCACAATTTTCTTCCTTCATTTTGAGAGGATTTCTAACATCTTCAATCTTTCTAGCTTCTTCAATCTGAACTTTTAGATCAATAATCTTCTTTTCAGCTTCTTCAAGTGCTTGAGATATTATGACCTTTGATTCATTGTCTTCTTCTTTTGTAATTTCAACTTCTAATTTCTTTTTCTGAGTTTCTTGATTTCACTTGGTACACTAACAAGTTATGCTTCAAAATCTACTTCTCCTTCTTTATCATATTGCTCATCTTCTATATCTTCATCTTCAATCTTAGGCATATTTACTTCTTCAGCCATAAATAAGATTGCTTCATCAGAAAACTCTTCATCACTATCTTCTGTAGAGCTGTTGTGATCTTTTGAGTAGAGACTTTTTGCAACTTTCTTAAACTTCTTCTTCTTACCTTGATACCTCCTTTTGAAATGTTTAGATTTCCTTTCACTGTCGTTGTCCTCATTCTAGTATAGGGACATTTCGATGCAAAGTGTCCCACTTTTCCGCAGTTGAAGCACTTGAAAGGCAACTTGCCTTCGTATTTTCCTGAACCCTTTCTCAATTTCCTCATGAAGTGTGTCTCATCAGTATCTAAACCTTCATCTAAACTATCACTGGTTGCAAGCTCCTTGTCTTTCTTTTTTGAAACTTTAAAGACTGCCTCCCTTTTGGTTGATTGATCAAGAACTGTTCTCATCTCATAAGCTATGAGAATACCATGTAACTCATCTATTGTCAACTTGTCAAGGTCCTTCATTTTCTCAATAGTAGATACCTTTGCATCAAAATGCAAAGGAAGGGATCTTAAGATCTTCTAAACAACTGTGGACTCCTCAATCTTCTCTCCTAGGCCTTTGATTGTGTTGACAATTTCATCTACACGTAGAAGATATGCAGCAACATTCTCTTCTTCCTGCATCTTAAGACTCTCAAAATGTCTTCTATGTGTCTGAAGCTTTGTCTTCTTGACTTTATCATCTCGTTCATAAGTTTTATGAAGTTTGTCCCAAATCTCATGAGCCGTATCACAGTGCATGACTTTTACAAACTCAGTCTCTACTAAACCACACATGATAGCATTCATCACTTTAGCATTGTTTTCAAAAGCTCTTTTTCCATCTGCATCTGTTCGAGGATATGAGGAAGCTATGAATCTGGTGGCCTTAGAATTTCCCAGTAGAGCCCAAATGAAAAAAAGAAGACAAATTAATGTTAGCCCTAACCTATAAAAGAATCCTTCTAGGAAGCTAACATATTAAGCTGAATCCACAGACCTTTGTCTGCAATTTTCAAATTGCACCATTATAATGTATAGTTATTCAGATTTTCCCCATCTGTTGTATATCAATAGTTTTCTGACAACCCTATGCACTAGATCCACATCCACAATAATAGCAGTATAACTCATGTCGAACCACTGTTTGCTATTTATAAGACCTGCTAAGAATTCATTAATCTTTGAATGCAGTAAATCTTAACCTTCCAAGAAATCAAGAATTACTAAACATATTTAGAGATTAGATGATGTTTTTAAGTCATCTCAAGATGATCTCCATAAGTAGCAGTTGCACCAATGACATTTACCATTGTGTATATTGATAATCATTTCAAGCCAAGAGAACCCACTTACTACACGAGCAAAATTAATTATTTGTTAGTACGGGAGGCAAATGATAAGTGTAATCCATCACTTTAGACTTTTCACCATTGTTTCGCAGTGTTTCCAGGATGAGAACAATAGGAAACATGGGAACACATTTCGGGGATGGCAGGGGACAGCACCTTTCTTTTTGGGAAGTTTTGAGGACGGAAAGTAAAAAGTTTGGGAAATTTTAAAAATATAGGAAATTTCATCTATGCATAGAATAAGGCATTCACCATAATTCATTACATAACATTAGAACTGAATTGAGAATTACCACGAGTCAACGTACAATTTTTAAAAAAAATAATTGTTATCATTTGAGTCTTCATTGTCAATGTGCATACAACAAAAGTCTCAAAGGCTGAAACTACAAAATGACAAAATGTAGAAAATCTGAAATACTATATTCCATAATTTAGAGCACATTTCTTGATTGGGCATTTTATTAAGTTGGTAATCATGCTTTTCTCTCTGTTTTGATCACTTTAAAATTTTGTTTGAAGCAAAGTTTTTAATGCATAGACAACTGACAACCAAAGTCTTTCAGGTGTAGCACTCCATTACTGATCAGGTGTAGCACTATAGTAGAGGTTGCTTCAAATCTACACAAAGCCACTTTAACAACACTAAGTGTAGCTGTATATGAATGAACTGAAAAATCTGGTATACAATACCAAGGAAACACTATAACTACATTTATGAACCTTTTTACCACATTGTAGAAATTTCACATTCACAGCCATTATTAGTAGTATTAGAGCAATGACAGGAATAACAGTTTAATCCAAGTGGTGGTGTATGGACATAGCTTTCACAAAGCTAGTCAACATTTCTTTGTTCCATTCTTTAATAGAGGTTTAAGTACGGCACACTGTATGGTATACCAAATTGATCACAAATCCATTTCAGAACATTTGACTTAATTTTTTTATATGTTACCATCTATAATATCAATTGGCAAAGATTGATATGGAAGGTCGCTCTACACATTGAGGGAAACATCTTGAACATCTTGTGCAAGGCAGTGAGCAAGTAAATTTTTCTCTAACTTCTGCCATTTCTCAAATATTTGAGCTTAGTACATTTGTAGAGGCCAAAGGGAAGTCTGAATGGAAAGCTGCCATGAAGGTAGAATATGATGCCTTAATGAAAAATAAGACTTGGGTGTTGTCAACATTGCCCCCAAGAAAGAAATCCATTGGTTGCAAATGGATTTATAAAGTGTAAACCAGATGGTCCTTTAGACGAGTACAAATCTCATCTTGTTATTAAAGAATATGCACAGAAATGAGTGGACTATGAAGAGACATTTGCTCCTACTGTAAAAATGATAACCTTGCAATTGGTTATCTCTATTGCTGCTCAATTTGGATGGAAGATATATAAGATGGATGTCAGAAGTGTCTTCTTGAATGGAGAATGGAAGAGATCTACATGACTCAATTACAAGGGTTCCAGGTTCCACACAAAAGAAATTAGTTTGTAAGTTGGTAAAGTCCTTGTATGGACTTAATCAAGCTCCTCAAGCCTAATTTTTTATAATTTATCAATATCTTAGAGATTTTGGTTTCAGAAAAACACTATTCTGAACCCACTCTTTATGTCAACCAATGGTGGTGACATAATGATCCTAATTGTTTATGTTGATGATCTTGCTATCACCAGAAACAAAGATACTTTAATTCAACAGGTGAAACATGATATATGTTCTATTTTTTAAATGACAGATCTAGGCTTGCTTCAATATTGTTTAGGTATAGAATTTTGGCAAACTGATCATAAGATATTTGTGTCACAAACTAGTATGACAAATCTCTTTAAACAAAATTTAAAATGACTAAACGTAATCCTACATCTACACCTATGCAAGTAGGGATCAAGCTCTCAACCAATATTGTTTCATCATTGGTCAATGAAATAGTATCAACAATTGGTCAATAGTTTGATTTATCTTACTCCTACTAGACTAGATCTATGTTTTGTAGTCAGTTGTCCTTTCTCGTTTCATGTCTATACCTCAAGTGGAACATTGGTAAGGTGCAAAACAAGTCCTTCAATATGTAAAAGGGTCCCTTGACTTTGACATTCTATAAGAGATATATGTTGACTTCATGCTAACAGGATATACCAACTTTGATTGGGTTGGATTAGTTGTAATGAACAACCCTGTATTTTCTTTTGTTGTTTTCTGATTTTCTGTTTGTGTGTTTGTTCGATGATGTTTTGCTTGAATTTCATATGTCATTCATTGCTAATAACATGCATAACATAAAGATAGCAAAGAACAGAAAATACAGAGGTAATCTTGCTTGCAAACTGAGCTTTCTTCACAATATATTTCTCAGATAACATAACAGAAATTTTATGAGTTTACAATGACATATCAGACTTCTCATGCAGCTAAAACAGACTCAGACAATGAACATATCAGACCCGGGAATAGGCTCAAATAGCAACAATGAAGCTCCCAATTTTGCAACATATAATACCCAGGTGTTTGACAATGAACCTCTTGCTATTCCAACACCAACATCCACTTTTATCAGACTCCAATGATGTGAATATCAGCCCATACATCAGCAGGCTGCAATCTGGAAACTTCACCCAAATAGGGCGCTCCCTGGAGAGGGGAGACTTGGCCTAGAAAATTCAAATCACCATAAAAAAATGCATTCTTATGCTTGTTTTAAACGCCATTGGAAGGAGCTTCATTCAAGTCAATACCCATTTCAAACCCTCACTCCTATTCTGAGCTATGAGCAAAAAGTATGATTTCAGACTCGAGAAGCCAGCGCCCAGAATTGCTAAACAGCACTCACAAACCCAACTTACTCACTCCCAATACTTGCTTAAGCTGTTCGCCTTGCTGTTAGAAGAATAATGGAAAGTTTGTGAGCCCATTTCCAACACTGATGACACTTACCTTCCCATAAAATGGTACGGCCTGCTGCTGTAATGGTACAGCCAGCATGAAGAGATGTACGGCCCAGCAAGTAGCATAAAAAATTAGTCAATAAAGGTCTTCAATCCTGCACCAATCTGTCTTCAAAATAAATTCTCAAGTGCATACCAAAATCTAAAAATCAATATCTAATCTTCACTCCAAAACTCTGTAACCAGCAACTTGAAAGCACAAATGAAGCTCTTCTATGAAGCCTCCAAAATCCTCTCTTGATGTGGTCTTTCACACACGAAGAAAGGCGATCTTGCAGAGGTTTTCGTCTCAACAAGTCAATATCGAACCCCAGAGCCAAGCTCCAAAGCCAATGCACCAGAATATCCAAACATCCATAGTGAAAATAAGCCTCCAGCATCAACTTTTATCAAAGTTTCTCCAGCAACCCTAAAATGCCCACTTTACAAAGCCTTTTGATGTAATTTAATTTTTAATTACCTCCCTCAACTTGGGTGCCCAAAGCATAAAGCTTTTTAAATCTTTTATTTTAGCATTAGCCTTTTTAAATAAAATAGACTTCTTTTACTACCTTAGGCGTCCATCTCCCTTAATGCAAATAAAAATACTTTAAAAGCTTTTAAAAACAACTTAAGTTGATTGCACTAGGCGCCATGGTACTTTTTATGTCCCCCCAGGACCCTCAACAATTAAATATAAAGTTACTTTATAATAGACCTTTTTGAAGCATAAATCAAATATAAAAATGATTTAGCCTTAGTAACTTTATATCAACTAAATGTGCTGCTGTGACCCGCCTAACTGAGACCCGTTGACCCAAATTGGCTTACCATTTTTAGTAAGTCCTAAAAATAGTAAAAATATGGCCTGAAGCTTGAGCGAGAGAGAAAACTGAGGCACACGAGATGGTTCTCCGAAGACCGAAACCCCACACCAAAACCCCTGCTAAAAATAGTAAGTACGCCCGAATCAACCCAACTGAAAGAGGACGTCGTAATAATGGGGACATTACATTAGTTGATACAAGAAAGTCTACAACAGGTTATGTTTTACCTCTTAGATCAAGATTAATTTCTTCACAACGCAAGCTACAAAATGCAGTTGCACTATCTTCCACTAAAGCAGAATATAAGGCAGCATTTAGTATAGGTTGTGAGGCAATGTTGTTAAGAAGACAATTGGTTGATATTCAATTGGATCAAACTACATCGACATCACTTTTCTGTAACAATCAAAGTGTTCTCAAGATGGTGAAGAACCCAATCTATCATGCCAAGGCTAAACATATTGAAGTTCATCATCATTAAATTTGACAGTTCATTGATAACAAAGAAATTGTCTTTATTATTGTCCTAGAGAGGACCAGACTGTAGACATGAGGACCAGACTGTAGACATAAAGGCTAAACCACTCAGTAAAGATAAATTTGTCAAGTTTAGAAAAAAACATGGAATTGTACTTAGTTTAGTCATTCAGTGGGTGTATTAGATTGATGTTAGCATTTTAGAATATATGTTAGCATTATGGGATATACATTAGTTTTATATTTGTTATTATTGTTATCATTAGCACTTTGTTGTAAGTTGTTTCAAATAGGTTGTAGGTTGCTGGGAGTTTGTTCCTAAATAATAGGATTGGTGATTTTATTCTTTGGCTTATATAATAAGGCATTCTGCAATCTAATATTCAATGGCTCAAGAATATAATAATAATAGTTAGTTGCAGGCAAATATGCCCATTTTTGTATGTAATCAATGAGGGCCCTAATAGACTACCTCATGAATTTATAAAAAAAAAGTTACTATCTAATAATTTTACAACATAACACAAAAATGAAAACTAGTTAAAACAATACTCACCTCGATGCAACCCGGACATTATACTCCTTTCCTGGATGGTAAAATTCTGCAAGACCCCAATCAATAAGACGGAGTTTCCTCTGCTCATGGTCAATCATTACATTATGTGGCTTAACATCACGATGCATGATACCCTGGGAGTGGCAGTAATCTAATGCCTGCAAGAAAAAAAAAACATTTTCAGGTACCATAATTTCTCATAAACAAAAACACAAAAATCAATGTTTCCAAATTTTAAATCACAAATGCAGCAAAGCACAAGTCCAACAAGCATTCTTATTACATAGTACCATTATTTATGGGCCATGCAAAACAAGACATTTTTCATTAGCCTAGGAATGACCTTATCATTGAAAACATGTGCCTCAAAAAAATAACCCAAAAAAAAATTCCCACACCACCTTCTTCAGCATTAAGAGATGAAACCATTTAAGACCAAAATAATTCTAAACCCCAAAGAGATGAAGAAGAAGTATCCACATCCCTACAAACAATTAGAATGCTTGACTTTATGATGTAGGTAGTATTAATGGTCATCATGTAAGAACCTTAGGCATAGAGGAATTTGAAAACAACACAAAAGAAGACTATAATTAGGATTTCAGCAGTGCTCCATGGGGAGGTTCCCTCTTTCCAAACACTTCAGGCAGGAACTTACAGAGTCAAAATGGATACCCCTCCCCACTTTCCACCCAAGTGTCCATTGTTTTCTCCATTACTTTCTCACATCTTCAGAAGCATAGAAAATTGTTTAGCATCTTGGGGACACCTGTTTTATGGGAGCTACTTAGAAACATCTTCACACCCGTGGGACATCAAGGGTTATCTCCAATCTGCTGGGTTATCCTTCAGACATAGAGTGGTATCCCCCAACCTGCTGGAAACACCCCAAGGTCATCCTAATTTCTCCCACATCAACCATTACTTTAAGGAAAAATAAATAAACATTTCTACAAAAAATCATATATTCATATTTATATTTCAATATCTCACTCAATTTTCAATGGTCAATATAACAGACATTGATGTCATTCGAATTTGAGCTCTTTGGATTGTTTAGTGATGTTTAAATATTTCATTTTACCTTTAAAACTATTAAAAAAATATATATTGCTTTAATTTTCTTGTTATTTTTCATAAAATTTCATCTGTTGTCTCCAAATTCAGGGAAAATATTTTACTATCCCAAAAACTTGTAGAAACATAAGATTCAAGTTTTCCTAAAAGGAAAAAGTTAAGTGTGTAAATAAGGTTTGTTCTTACGAAGAAAAGAATGCTCAACCATGCCGATTGACCTAAATAGTATCACAAAATAATTAAAATAATTCCACTAGGCCACAATTCCCACTAGTAAAATGACTAATGCAACTTGAATATTCTCGAATTCTCCAAATATGGCATGTTTCAACAGGAACAAAGTATGCCAAATAGAACATGGATTTATAGGTTTGAAGGGTTGAAAGGTGATCCAAGCAACTTTAGTTCATGAAACACGTAAAGAAGGTTCCTGAAAGTTTGAAACAAAGCAAACACAAATGATACAGTAGGGTGGTTGTCGCATTCTTGTTATGGCAGTTTATTTGTATCAAGGTGATGAGCACATGCTTATACTAAGAAGTGTGTAGTGGGGCGCTGAAACAATATAACCGAACTTTTTCCAAAGAAAAACTTAATCAACAACAATAACAACCATGCAAAATCTAACAATTAAGAGCACAATAAGAACGCCAAATTTACGTGGAACCCTTGCGGGAGAAAACCACCGCAAAATATTGCTTATATAAAACTTCTCTTTACAACTTTGTAGGCACCAACCCACAGGAGCCACCAAACCCCTCAATTTGTTGGCACCTACCTACTAGAGACACCAATCCCCACAAATCATAGGCACCAACCTATTGGAGACACAAATCCCCACAATTTGTAGGCACCAACCCCCACTACTAAGCACCAACTTCCAAAACACAGTTCCACCTTGAACGTTTCTTCTACAATAGATGATGGATAATTTAATCTCCTCTATAAGAATCTTAATCTCATGTCTTTAATAAATGATATTCATATAAAATTCCCTCACAAAAATCATCCTTGAATGATTTATTCTTTGATTCTACAATGACTACTTTTCTCCATTTAGATCTAATATAATCACCTTAAAATATCTTCTTCAACTTTGGTGTGTAATCTCCTTCAAAAGTCTGCTATGCGGTGCTCCATGGGGACTCGTCCCTTGCCCTAGTATCCCCGTCCCCGTCCCAAAAACATTTTGGGGACTCGGGGACTCCTCGGAAACTTCCACCCGCCGTTGCATCTGACGGTGACTCAAACTTGAGCTCCAATTTTGATACTAACTTGCTAGTTGCATCTGCTGATTAGGGACAGCCATATATTTTTTATGTTTTTGTCATTTTGTAGTTGAAACTTGGAGCCCTTGGGCATTTTGTTATAATTCTTATTTAATATGTATGCACATTGACAATGAAAGCATTTGAATTGTGTTAATTTGTTTGTCGATTCTCATGTGAAATCTCAATTCAAGTCTAATGTTATGCATTAATCTTCTACAATGTCTATGATGAATGCTTTATCAATGTTATGATATGAATATTTGAAATTTCTCTATACTTTTAAATTTTCCCTATTTTTTTAATCAGTCATCCCGTGTCGTCCCCTAAAAAATGGCCCAAAAGTATCCCCGTACCAAAAACTCGTCCCTCCGTCCCCTACCGTCCCCATACCCGAAACTCCGTGGAGCATAGCTGCTATGATCTCCTTCAGCAATCTGCTATAATCTCCTTTAAAATATTTACTTCAACTTTGGTATAATCTCCTTCAAGGTTCTCTTCTCACACAATTATGTTGGTGAATATATGATAAATCCTTTTTTTATCTTTCACACACACATCTCACACTTTATTCCTTACACTCTTTTCTCACATGCTCATCTCTCACACTTCTACTCTCCACACAATTCTTTCTTCTTATATCTTCATTATTCATGTGAAAAGATACATCTCTTAGAAAAGACACAATCTTTTACAAAGATATGACCATTTGTTAACAAACCTCAACTCACATATCAATCGCTGCTTTATTATCATTATTTTTACCTTCTTAATCATTACCTTTTAAGCATAGTTACTCTTTTAAAATGAGTCACCACCCTCTATTATCTTGATCACTGCCTCTTTAATTTGTTAATTGTTGTCTTGTAATATTTATCGCTGCCTTTAACTTCTCCTTAAACACTTTCTTTTCACCAATATAATCGCTACTCTTGCCCATTAATAATAATCTTTGCTTTATATGAATTGCTGCCCTTAGAAAATAATAATCACTGCTTTTCTTATATACACTGCTCTTTAAATCGTTGTCTTTATTTTATTAGTCACTCCTTAATAAATATAATTGCTGCCTTTAATCTTTTCTTTATCGCTGCTCATTAATGTTTATTAATTCCTTCATTTATCATATTATTTGCTGCTATCAAAATGATGTTAATCGCTATATTAGTTTAGATAATAAACCTGTATGATCAAACTTATACTCCACGTTTGAATGGATCAAATTATTTAAAATACTCTGCCAACTTTCATGGTAATCTCGGCCTCTTTTATTTGTCTTCTTATTTTGCTATCTTTCGGTGAGCATTTGGTTCCCAAACCCATATATACATGTCGGCTTAATGACACATAGAATATCTGCCTGCAACTAGAATGCATCTTCATATTTCTCTTTTGACATCAATAACAATTCTCATCCATATGCCTTTGACATCAATGACAATATTTCCAACACAAGGTGGTTGTACTATTGACATGGCAATCAAGCTTGTCTCATGGCAGTTGTGCTAGTGTCATATAGTTGCATATGTGACATGGGGGTTTCATCTCAATGTCCATATCAATTCTTCTTGAATCGGAAAATTAATTTCTTCCATGGGGTTTCATGGGGAAAATATATCATACCTTTAGTAATCTTATTAGAGATAGCAGATTTCCACAATCCATGTAGATTATCGATTGAATATTTCTGGCTTCAATTGTGTTTGTATTTTTTTTTTTTGTATTTCTGGCTTCGATTGTGTTTAGTAATCGTGTTCCATCGAGAATCAATAAATTGTCCTCCTCGTTGTTGGCACCATGTAACATCTTCACCTCATACAGATGGATTGGCTGCAGGATTATGTATAGTTCACCAAATCTTAGTTGTTTGAGGTACAAGGGGTGGCAATGCATTAGATTGTATTAAGTGGTTTTTTTCTACGTATTCTTGTACTGTTTGATCATACCCTAATCATTCCACCACAATGTAGCATTCTGCCATTGCTACCACATTTATCCTATCATCAAATTGATCTAAGCATGCTTCATCCGGATTTAATTCATAACTCTTGTATCCTGATCATATCCCAAGAGTATGGGGCATGCAACCTCCATTTTCCATGTATCTTTATCCATTCGGCTCGTGCACCAAACAAACATTTCGTCAAGTACAGGTGTGTTCGGGTTATGGCATTTTCAACAAGCTTCTCCAAGATTTCCTTGGTTACTACTTTGTCCTCCCCGGTTGTTGGTTACTCATACTTTATTGCTTTGTCTCATTCAAAGTTATGTGCCAATGTGTCTTCCAATTTTGCAAGTCCTTCCTTGTACCCCTCGTATTTTGGTGGAAATGTACAGCTTGTTGTCGCTTGAGAATTTTCTTCCTATTATTCAATTTCTCTTATTTGTATCATGTTACACTCTTGGTGGAACACTTTGTAATCTTCTAATTGCCAATGAAGGAACCCACTTAAGGAGTTAGTTTCATCTTCTGAACAATTTAGAAGATCAAGTACTCGATCATTCAGCTCCATGGGACCTTTTTCTTCTTTTGTCCATGTTTCCCCTGCATCCAAGTCTTAATCAAAGGAAGCGACTTCTTCACTCACTTCCTGATTTCTCAAGTTTATAATGTATTTCCTTCCTTTATTTTCTATTGACAAGGTATTCTTCTTCCATTATTTCCTTCCTGATTTCTGGTTGATGGTAGTTGCTATAATTTGTTGTAGGGTTATTAGCAGTTCTGCATATGCTGCTCATTTGTGTTCTCTTAGACCCTACTGTTCCCAAGGCTTGTTCAGAAGCTTTGAAGTATGGTCCAAATAGAAACATATCAAACGAACATTCAGTTTGTTATTGTGATGTATATTGATAAAGTTGCTCTAAACTGGTAGTAGGGGAAAATAGACTGATCAAGAACCCCAACCAAATAATCAACGCGATTGATTCCAACACGTACAAGAACATCCAAACACTATATAAGCTAATGACATAGACTTACCAGATACACTGCCTGTAAAGAGAAAGCAAGATGTGAAGATTGAGAGGTTATGAAAGAAACGAAAAAAGAAAAAAAAGTCACTGAACTCCTATTCTAACACTTGTCTATGCATTTGCTCTACAACATTTCACTTGCAATGAAGTTGCAACCATCACTGAACTCCCCATAGTTGGCACACTCGCAGAAAACTCGCCAAGTTTTTAAAAACTCGCGAGTTTTTTTGAGGTTTACTTGCCAACCTTCAGTAGCCGAGTTTTTTCGAGTTTTTTGAAAAACTCGCAAGTTTTTTGTGGCGAGTACTCGCCAAAAACTCGCAAGTCTAAGCGAAAAACTCGGCTGCACAGGCTTAAAAGGCAGAAACGTCATTTTAATGTTTTATTTCATTTCAAAAGCATCTGAAACTTTGTGTGGAGAGCTAAAAACCCCCCCAAGCAAGGAGATATCATTTCCAACGATCTACAATCGAGGAGAGCGGATTCAAATGCCATTTTGTGTGGATTTTCAAGGGAAATTCGATTCACATGTAGGGTTTTTGTTTTTGTTTTTTGTTTTTGATTGATCATTTTTTTTCATTCTTCTTGCAAAATACTCATTCCAAATTGAAAAAAAGACATGATAGAGCACAAAGAAACAATTTTTTTGCATTTAGAATCCAAAAAACAAGATTCATCACAATCTTTTGTTGATTTTTGCTCTTTTTTTCATTTTTTTTCATTGTTTTTTGAAATTTTCAGACCTAGGTTCATTTTTTGTGTAGAATGATTAGATTAGTTAATAATATTAATTTGTAATTCATTTAAACACATTTGTATCAATTTAAATCAAATTTAGCTCTAGATTTTTTAAGTTTTAATGATTTAGGTTGTTTTTTAATTTTTTTTGTATTAAAAAACTAATATGTTGTACATATTTTTTGAATGTGTAGATTGATTATTGATCATTGAATACACACTATAATGGCTTCTGGCTCTACTTCAACATCAAGTTCCGCCCCCGCCCCATCAAGTTCCTCCCCTCCCACACCATAATCATGGGTTGGGTTCCAGGCACTCGTCCTCCAGGGGCTAGAGACCCTACATGGAAATATGTTGTCAGAGGACCCGTACCTGGAACAATTGTTTGCAGTGAGTGCAAAAATACATATCATGGAGGCATAAATCGCCTCAAATACCATCTAGCAGGCACTCCTTAGCGTGATGCCAAGGCTTGTGGGCAGCCCAAAGAAGAGATTATAAGAGAGATGCTTGCCCTACTTTCACTTGCTGAGGAAAAAAAAATGCAAAGGGAGAGGGCAAAAAAAGCCATAGCAACAACCATAGCCAGTGGACATGCGCATGCCCATGGTCAGACTCAGGAGCACAGGGCCGAGCACATGGAGATAGAGTCAGATGAGGATGCAGTTATTATTGGCATTGTGGGCTCTCTTCGTGGTCCACAGATTCGCACTCATGGCACAGCCACCACAGCCACAGCCACACCATCCTCTAGGCCCCCCTTTTCCTCTAGTTCGAGTAGAGTGCCAGTGCCACCACCACCTTCATCTTCACGCAACCCACAGAGTTTTTTTGCGCCAAGAAACACACCAAGAGCACAGACATCATTAGAGGCTACAAGGTGCATCAACATGCCAACATGGCATGTGCTAACTTTTGGTATTTCAATAACATACCATTCAATGTGGCGAGTAGTCCCTATTGGCACAATATGGTCACTGCATTGACAGTTGTGGGAAAAGGCTACAAGCTACCTTCTCACAAAGATTTGAGTGGGAGGTAAGTCAACTTAAATTTTATGCTAAGTTTATGTTCTTTAATTTAAAATTGAAATTAATTTATTATTTACGTTGAATTCAAGCTATTTTTTGTTTAAAACTTACAGTTTTGTACTTATTTAATTATTTTACTTTGTACTTGCAGGTTGCTCACAATGCAACCGAAAGGGCAATGCATGTGGTGGATGAGCAAAAAATTAAATGGAAGAAATATGGCTGCTCCATTCTTTCTGATGGGTGGACGGATGGGAGAAACCGCACCATCCTTAATTTTTTGGTTGCTTCCAAAGGTGAAATTGTGTTTTGGAAGTCAGTGGATGCTTCCAACAAGATAAAAACTGCAGATACATTGTGTACGTTGTTGGAAGAAGTTGTGATGGAGGTGGGGATTGCTAATGTGGTGCAAGTCATCACAGATAATGCAGCAGCATATGTGGCAGCTGGAAGAATGCTTGAGAGTAGACATCCATCACTCTTTTGGTCACCTTGTGCGGCCCATTGCCTTGACCTTCTTTAGGAGGACATAGGCAAATTTGTTTGGGTGGCACCGATTGTAGATGATGCAAGGAGCATCACAAAATATATCTACAATCACCCTTGGGTTCTTAATTTGATGAGAGAGCATACGCGAGGGAAGGAGTTGGTGAGATCGAGTGCCACAAGGTTTGCAACGATTTTCCTAACGTTGCAAAGCATTTTGGATTCTTTGGACTCTCTAAAACAAATATTCATGAGTCAAGCATGGAATGACTCCTCACATTCAAAGAAGGCCGAAGGAGAGAGAGTTGTTGCAATAGTCTTCGACCCCTTGTTTGCACAAAAAGCTACAAAGATCATGAAGGTAACTTCAAAACTTTGATTTTAATCTTAAACTCAAATTGAGTATAAATATATATATTTTTTAATTTAACTTTAAGCCTTTCATTATAAATTTCTAACTTTGATCTTTATGTATTTTTAATCTAGGTGTTGGAGCCCTTGGTTAGAGTCCTCCGCTTGGTAGATGGGGACGAAAACCCAATGGGATACATTTATGAGGCCATGGATAGGGCCAAGGAGGCTATCAAAAGTTATTACATGGGGGACAACCTCAAATTTGATCCCATATGGGAGATTGTTGATAGGAGGTGGAACAATCAACTCCACCAACCCATCCACGCAGCAGGGTGCTACCTCAATCCTTCTTATCTCTTCTCAGAGAGCTTCTCCGATCCTAATAGAGAGGTTATGGAGGGGCTCACAACATGCATTCAGAGGATGGAATCCGACATTGCAGTGAGAGACCTCATCGTCAGCGAGTTGGATATGTACAGAGAAGCAACTGGTAATCTCTTTTCTTCAGAGCTGGCTGTAAGAGGAAGAACCACTATACCACCAAGTATAAAATTGGGAGTCTTTAACTTTTAAGTTTATTTCAATTTTCACATGCATCTTATAATTTGATAAAATGTGTTTTGACTTTTGAGTCTTTGACTTTGTTTTCTAACTCTTCAATATTTATTTCTTTTTACAGAGGTTTGGTGGAAAAATTGGGGTGGAAAAACCCCAAATCTACAAAAAATTGCCCTCTACATTCTATGTCAGCGTTGTAGTGCATCCAATTGTGAGTGCAATTGGAGCTTGTTCGAGTCCATTCACACGAAGAAGAGGAACAAGTTAGCACAAAAGCGCCTCAATGACCTAGTCTTTGTGCAATACAACCTTTGGTTACGCACAAAGAGAGTAGAAGAAAAATCATTGAATCCTATTGATTTAGATGAGATAGATCCTTACAGTGATTGGACAAGGCGAGATGAGCAGCCTCCATTGTTTAGCGTAGACGAGATCCTTGACTTCGAGAGACAAGCAATGGAGGATGTGGGTGCATCAGGAGATGTAGGGTTGAGGACATTCCTGAGGATATGGATGCTATTCAGCCAGAGCCACAAGCACAGCCTTCCATGCCAGTTGAGGAGCCAGCAACAGTAGCACCGCAGCCACCGCCACCACCACCACGCACACGTGGCAGGACGGGGACCAAAGGACCCACCCCTTCTTCCCTAGCTACTGCTAGACTAAGGAAGAGGAAAGCCTAGCAAGTTGTATTTAGTTACTGTTTAGTATTTGCTTCTAGTTCTAGTTTTACTGTTTTCATGTATCTGACTTTCAGGCTTTTAGCCATCGGGATTCCGCATGAGAATGCGATTTTGTAATCAATTACATTAAAGTCAATGAAAATTAATAGAAAACACTTTTGCACTCATTTATGGATTCATTGGATTCATCTTGTCATTGAATTTTTCAAAAAAAATGTGTTTGTAATGAAATTTAAGCAATTTTTTAATTTCCCAAGTTTTTTGCCGATTTTTTTCCAAGTTTTTGCCGAGTTTTAAAAAACTCTCCAATTTTTCCCTTGGCAAGTTTTTTGTTGGGGCAAGTCTTCGAACTATGGAACTCCCAATTCCCTCAAACTCCATGCATTCACTCTTCCCACCAACACAACAGAGAACAACAAAGCTCCATGCCCCCAAAAACAAATAGGTAGCCACTATTGGCTACCCAAACTTCTTCAATGCCCAAACAACCTACTTGTTCATGATCCAATCCAGTAGAACATACATGGAGTCATCCCCTAATTTGGTTTCCAAAGGCTTCCTCACAACAAATAGTAGAAAAGAAAACACATGATTCTCACAAATTTCAGGATGGGCAGCCTCAAAATAACAATAGTATGTTACAAAGCACTGGATTACTCAATTATGATAAAATTTAGAATCTTGCATCTCAAAAATGAGGAAATTGCTCCTTCCAATGATCAAGGCCTAACAGATCAAGGTCTTTGTCAAGTTTTTAAGTGATGAACATTGCATGCTTGCAAGAAGATAAGCCCCCTAAAATGCAGCAGAAGACTCTTAAGTGCATTTGGTCTCAAGCTCAGGCCTTTGTTAGCTCATGAGCAAAAAGTATACGAGAAACAATTATTGTTTTGCCCAACTTCACTTCCTTGATTGAGGTTCTACAACAACAGAGAGCTTACCCCTCTAGCCTAATTAAGAGCTTGGCCCTTGAAACTTTTACTATGTTCTACAAAGTTTTTGGGACAGGGACAGGAGAAGAAGGCAGGAGGCGTTTCCAGAACTGTTGTGACAGGAAACCTTTTTTCAAGGGACAGCAATTTAAAAAATAGGGAAAACTTTAAAAAGTAGTAAATTTCAATTATTTGTATATATAAGGCATTCATCACACACATTATAAAACCATGGTCTTGTGTCAATGCATAAAATGCAAAAGCACTAGACCAAGCAAGAAGGGTTGTAGGATAGAATACTTTTCCAGTAATATATCTGAAATGCTCCCTCATCCAACCTTCCCAAAAAAATTGCATAAGCTGAAGAGTGACATGAGGCAGTCAACACTGGATTGTGCGTATCCTAGGGAGGAACCGATCTGCCCTAAGTTGTCTATTGCCATAATGTAGGCTCCCAGCCAACTTGTTGCTGCAAGAAAAAGGATCCATGAATCCAAGCTCATCAGAGCCTCCATTAATGTGTGTTTTTATCTCTCTAAGGCCACAACCTTGATGGTTTCAGATCTCCATGGCCAGCGGTACAGACACTCCATATGCTATATATGAACGAATACTATGCTTATGCCTGGAATCAAAGCATGGTGCAGGCCTCCTTTTGAAAGAGTTAGTATTATACTATTATTTATATGAAGATCAAGATAGTGATGTAAATTCATATACTATTCCAGAATTAATGGTTTTCCAATATGTTGGCATTTTTCTGCTAAAATCATCAACAAACAAAAGGAAATACCTGGCACCAGTGACCGATGCAATATTCATTGGTCCACAAACGTCTGCATGAACCAGTTGTAGGACCTTAGATGCTCTCCAAGACTTTCCATCTGAAAATGGAGTACGATGCTGCTTCCCTGCTTGGCAAAGCTCCGCAAACACCATGTGTCTACTGTTGAATCTCTGGTAAGCCTTCTACCAAATTCTCTCAAGCTACCTGAGAGAGGTAGGCAATATTGAGATGCCCATACCACTGATGCCAAAGAGTGTTGATGGATGAACTCCTTGCAACCAACGCATGCTCCAGAGGATCTCCAATATCAAGTAGTCGATACAAACGATGATCCTCAAGCCCAACTGCCACAGTTTTCTTGGACTCCCTATCGACAATTCGGCACTTGTGAGAACTGAAAATGATGTCCAACTTCGGACTGTGATGCATAATTTGACTGACAAAGAGCAAATTAAGTTCCATGCCCGATACATAACATACCTTGAGAAACATTAAATGTCTTCCACCAGGTGTGATCTGGACATTGCCTTGCCGACAATTGTATACTCTTCGCCACCACCAAAGATGACGGAATCAAAGAAGCCATATACTCCGTGAACCAATCTCTCCTATTTGTAAAATGCCGAGAGGCTCCAGAATCAATGTACCATGCAGATGATTTTACACGATCTGCTAATCTTTTGGCCATTAATGTAGAAGAGGAAGACGCTTGCTCAGAAGGCATAAATGCCATCCCTCCTGTCTTTCAAAAATCGTAAAATTCCACACGACCAATCACAAAATCATCAGAGAAAAAAATCGCAAAATACAAGGATGCATGCCAACAAACCCTCGATTTGTAGGAGATCACTCAAAAAAAAAAATTGTCATAAAATTCCAGCAAAAACCTTGAATAGAACAGAAGAAAACGTGTCCAAAAATAACTTGCAAAGATCATCCACGAATAGAAACCCTTGCGCGCCAAAACCAAATGCACAGAACCATGAAATTCTTTTGAAAAATGTGTCACAAAACAATAGACTTTGTGTTTCAAAGAAACACGAAAAAATGAGGTCGCAATTTGGGGAAAAAATTCCCGCGATTTATAGTCAATAATGACACCGATTTGGAGAAAGTCGTGCAAGTTGTAGAAAGTCACGGCTCCAAAACGTCTCGAAAAAATAATAGTGTAGAACACTAGTAGTGATTTTGATATAGCGCCCAGAAAAAATGAAAAAATCTTCTGCAACAAACCCACGATTTCTCCTTCAGAAAACCTCCAAAAATTTGAAAAAGATCCTTCAAAAACTCAGCCTCAAACAACCCTCAAATATTTTTCCAAAAAAACCACGATTTTTACAAATGAAAAAAAAATCCTTCGATTTTCAAAAATCGGCTCACAAAATATTTCTTCAAAAAAATTTTTTTTAAATCGGCTAAAAAAAACATATAAGAAATTTCTAAAAATTCGTTAGGAAGACAATGAATTTTTATTTAAAAAAATTTGCCAAAAAAGACCGAGCCTAAGCTCTGATACCATGAAATGATAATTGATATTCGATATTTACAAAGGAGATGAAAGCTCCTTAAATAATACAATACAAGACGATGTTCCTAAAAATAATACAGATGTTAACAAAAGCAAAGAACAAAAAGTTACTAAAAGCTAATAGAAGCAGACTAATTTAACTGAAAACTACTGACTAACTAAGATGACCATTAAATAATACAATAATACTTTAATAGGTATAAGTTGATACACTTTCAAACTTTATGTCCTTTTGACATGATGTAAGCCCAACCCTTCGATGTTGATGTTTTACAAACTTAACTGTAATGTCTCTTCAAGCCTAGTCAATGTTGCATCAGTTAGCCTATTCCAGAGTTCCTATAGACTAATTGGAGGTGGGTAGGGGACTCCAAAGTTCTTGGAGAGCTCATTGGCGGGTTTTCTTAGCATCTTGTGGTGTGTTGGTGTTTTGTTGGTACTCCGGAAGGTGGTGTTCTTTGTTGCATTTTTGGCCATCTAGGTTCTCCACATTTCTTGGAAAACACGTCTATTTTTAGTGAGTGCCCATTTTGGCATCAAGCATCTTCCCTCGTCATCAATAGCTTCTTGGTGCAATCAATTTCCTTTTCGGATGTCTTGTTGGTGCTTTGCGTAAGATGGTAGGAATTATTTTAATATTTACACTGAAGTGATAAAGTAATGTTTTAATATTACTTTAGTGTTAAATATTATTAAAATTAAAAGGGTATTTCCCCAAGATGGACGCCTAGGGAAAAGTGCTTGAGGGACTTCGAAATAAAGTTCTTTTTTTTGGGAAAAAGCAAATAAGTGTTTTTTTGAAAAAAAACAACAAAAAAGTGCTTTTTCAAAAAAGCAATGAAAAAGCAAAAGGCACTTTTTCGAAAAACATGGAAAAAGCTATAAAAGGAAGTGTTCTATTTCGCACACATAACAGAATGCTGCCGGAGAGGACATTGAGTTCTTCCAAGAATTGATTGAGGATGAAAACCCTCACCAATCTAAGCTGGTTTCGATGGTGCAAGACCCATCCTAGCTGGTAAGGTGTTTTCATTCAGGAAATACAGAGGTTTACATGGAGATTTGGTTTTCAAGGTTTCAGAAAATGAAAATGTTCAAGGTATTTTGAAGTGCAAATTTTGGTGTGTTTGTTGAAATTTTGGAGTGATTTTATGATAGCATGAGGATTATCCAAGGCCGGTCGTGCTACTTCCATCATAGGCAGTGCCCTCTCTTTTTGCTTGCATAGACAAATCGGTGGATAGAGTGGTTTTGGGTATTTCACCAAAGACTTTCTTGGCCTGGGCGACTCCATTGCATGGGTTTTTGAGAGTTTAGAAGCTGGATTTGAAGCTTTTAGAGCTCATCCCTCCCCCCATCCCCCCCCGACATGCCATACAGCTACAGGAAGAGGTTATTTGGAGTTGGGTTGGATTTCAGCATCTGTGTGAGGCTGCAAATCATCCCAAGGAAGGTGTCTATGCTTGTGGAAGAGTTTTCAGGTGATAGATCTCAGTTTTAGTGCACATAAAATTAAAATGAGTTAATTGTCAAATCGCCCCTGTATGTTTCCAGCGCCTGTGAACAGCTACAGCAGGGTGTGATGAATATAAATGTTCCAAAATGGATGCTAGCTGATGATTAATGCCAAATATCCAGGTCTGGGAAGTCTAGGGTTGAAGGGAGTCGTTTGGAAAGACCTTTAAGGTCTATTGGCTACAGCTGGGCTGCTTTGGAGAAGTGCTGATGAAGTTTCCAACCTTATTATTGACTGTCACCACTCAGAAATTTTGCACAGCAGGACTGTTATGACCTCAAATGCAAATCACCTCAAGGTATTTACATTTTTTGTAATCAATGTTATGGCGAATGGTTTCTGTTATATAGTACCTCTAGTATTGTTATTGGCCTTTGAAGTTGTAACAACAATATTTGAAAAGAATAAAATCCTCATATATACTTGCAGCAGTTGAAGTTTAACTATGCTAATCATTCAATGTCCCTGTTCATACAAATTTGCATAACATATGTCCTTTGCATGAGTTGTTTAGAAATCAATTGGGAAAAAAAATCAAGGGGTGTTCTTGCATTAACTACCACTGTCAAGGGCAGAATGATTATAGCATTGATTATAAATGTCAGAATTCTATCCACAAACTAAGGAACTTGAAACTGATTCCTTGACGTTTCCAAAACAATTCCACAAACTAATTTTATACAGGGATGGGTACATTTCATAGCCGTCCCTGTGTTCCGAAAATGTCCCTGGTACAGGGACGGCTGGAATTTGCAAGGGGACATGCCCCATACAATATAGAATTAGAAATAGCCTGCGATATTTCAATCACAGAACTATAAGTTAAACTGTAGCCAAAAATAACTCACACAGTTGAGGAAGGATCAATGAAGATCTACAACATGTAACTACACCCCAAAGGTAAGGGCAGGGAAAGATTAATCACATAGTTCTTTTCATGCATCAATAACATCAAGATACAACACTCTTCATACATTAAAAATGTTGAAATCCAGATTGACTGGAAGATGTGTAGTATAAGTAACAAAGCAAAGATGACTGCTTATATTTCAATATCTGGGAGCTCACTTGAATAAATTCTATTCAATATAATTTTGCAACTAGCAGACTCACCAAGAGCATGTCTTATTTTGAGATTATAAGAGCATGCGAATGAATGCACAAGATGATTATGCTCAAGGTAGCTACCATGCCTTATTTGTCTCAATAGATGAGTACAGAACCGAAACCACTATGCAAGTAAGGCTAGCCTCTCAAAAGCATGTGGAGCAATAAACTTCACAGTTATTTTGCAATGCATAAACTAACAGATTGAGTGAGAATTGACTTTGTTAAGTTTGATCTTTAATAGTTACATGGATGCTACTAAGGCCAACCACTTCATAAGTTGCAGAAAAACATAAGAAACTAACATCATGCTGGTTGCATGGTATAATTATGAAGTAAGAGAGAAATAAGACTATTGAAAATATAATCTACACTTTGATGTTACATTAAAAAAATATACTAACAGAGATAATAAATATTAAAATTGTCAATTAGCCTATAGTTGTTGTCTGTTACAAAGGTTCAGAAAAAAACACATATATATGATGCAGATTAATTTAACATGTGGAATAAAATGGAATAAAAGATAATTGTGAAGATATCAACAGAACCTTTGATTGTTAATTGGTGAACATGTCTGTCAAAACAATATTCATATAGACAATATGCAATGGAATTCTTAGAGAATATTTATCTTAATCACGAAAAAGAGATGAGTATACGAATCAAACACATGCAATGTTTAGATAAAACACAATTTTTCGATGAATTCCCTGGATTTCCAGGCAAAAATTGTATAAAAAGATATCGCTCAACAGTTGGAAGCAAAGGCCACCTAAAATGGGTTATAAGAACCTAATTTGTTCTAAAAATAGTCAAGCTGCTAAACTCTTTTGTAGTGCTCCTGCTTTTCCATTGGAAATAAGAAGTTTCAAGAACAAAGTAGCATTCGCCAAGTTGACTTGGTCTAATACTCTATTTTTATGCAGGTTCAAGCTACCATATTTATGATTTGGACTGGAGATAAGTTAAAAATCAAGATGAGTAAACAGTTTAATTTTAGATAAGTTCCTCTTCTAGAAATGAACAGATTTTTGTAGAAATCAATTAACCTCCATTGGAAACTTGGGAATACTGACATGAAAGCTTACAAATGACCCATCTTTAGCACATTTCAATAATATAAGACAGGCTAAAACCTGCAAATAATGCATGTAAAACCCATACCAATGTAGAAAAATACAGTAAAATTCAAACAAAAAAATCACCTTGAGAAGTTCATAAATGTAGTATCGCATATCATAATCTGTTAATGTTGGATACAGGACCTTGAAATCTGAGTTGTTTACATATTCAAAAACCAGACTGGGTGTTTTAGATTGTTGGTCCCGAACTATATCATGCAGTTTCACAATATTTGGTCCTCCACAGAGGTTCTGCAATATTTTAATCTCTCTCTTGATCTGCAGCAGGAACATAAAAGAAACTTCATATAAGCTAGCTGATATTGTACCTCTGTAAACAAATAAAAGCACAAAAGCACATGCTCTTTACAGTAATTGAGAGAACCAATAAACTTTGGCATGAAAGGTATGGTCATTTCAATTATTAGTATTTGTCTATGCTTAGTAAGACTAATATGGTGGATGGGCTTCCATCCATTCAAAAAAGTCAAAATGCATGCATAAGGTGTCAGATGGGCAAACAAAGTCAACATCAATTTGATACTGCTATGAAGACTCCCACAATATCAGGTGCAAAGTACTTCTTGTAGCTTGTTCATGACTTTCTAAAAAAATGTGGGTTTATTTATTGAAGAATAGTGTTTTTCTAACTTTGTGGCATGGAATGTTTTTGCTGAAAAACAAACAAGTAAATAATAAGTCAAGACACTGAGATCAGATAATGGAGGTGAGTTAATCTCTGATTGATTCAAAGAATTCTGCTAGAAGGAAGGCATCCATCGACGAAATACTACAACATAGACTCCACATCAAAATGGAGAAAGGAGGAATAGGACAGTTATGGAGATGGAAAGGTGTATGGTGCATAGTCGATATGTACCATATAGGTACTGGGTAGAAGTTGTGAATACAGCAATCTATATTCCAAACAGAAGTCCATGTAAAGCTTGCAAAATGTCACTCCCAAGGAAGTATTGTCAAATAGAAAACCTTCTATAAGAATTTTCGAGTTTTTGGTTGTATTGCTTTTGCACATAATCCTAAGTTAAAGTGAAGTAATTTAGAAGCAAAACTAAACCATATATTTTTGTTGGATATAGTGAACAATCCAAAGCATACAAACTACTAGATGTCTATACAAATAAAATTATCGTTAATAGAAATGAAATTGTAGATGAGAAAATACCATTCTTTTCAATTAATGGTAATTCTAAATATAGTAGTGTATGTGTATGGGTAACTACTCATGATTCTGGAGCAAGTTCTGATGTTGAAAACAAACAAGAAACATTAGAAAAATAACATTCCAATGAAGGATCACTTGGAGAAGAGAATGATACTTCATCTCCACAACAATCAGGAAGGCCAACAAAAGAGACCAACGTGGTACTATACCACAATGAAGGATGTTTGAGAGGATGATTTGCAAAGGTAATGGAAGGTCAAGTGATGGAAGGACAATCTACATGTTCCGGGAGACATTTTGTGCAAGCTAGTGAGCAGGTAAATTTTGCTCTAACTTCCATCATTTCTCAGATATTTGAGCCTAGTACATTTGTTTAGGCCAAAGGGAAGTTGGAATAGGAAGCTGCTATGAAGGTGAAATATGATAATTGATGAAAACTAAGACTTGAGTGTTGACAACATTGCTCCCAAGAAAGAAATCCATTGGTTGCAAATGGATTTATAAAGTAAAGTGTAAATCAAATGGTTCTTTAGTCACGTATAAAGCTCATCTTGTTGCCAAAGGATATGACAAGGAGTAGACTACAAAGTAAAGTGTATATCAAATGGACGTCGAAAGTGCCTTCTTGAATAGAGAATTGAGGGAATAGGTCTACATGACAGAACCACAAGGGTTCCAAGTTCCAGGCAAAGAACATTTGGTTTGCAGGTTGGTAAAGTCCTTGTATGGACTTAAGAAGGCTCCTCGAGCCTGTTATTTTAAAATTGATCAATATCTTAGATATTCTGGTTTCAAAAAAAGCTATACTAAACCCAATCTCTACGTCAAAATCAATGGTAGTGACATAGCGATCCTAACTGTCTACGTTAATGATCTTGCCATCACTGAAAGCAGTGCTATTTTAATCGAATAGGTAAAACATGATATATGTTTTGTTTTTGAAATGACAAATCTAGGCCTGCTTCAATATTGTTTAGATGTAGAATTTTGGCAAACTGATCATAAGATCTTTGTATCACAAACTAAGCATACCAAATTTTGGATGACTAAACGTGATCCTACATCTAGGCCTATGCAAATTCGGATCAAGCTCTCAACCAACATTTTTCCGTCACTGGTCAATGAAACAATATATCGACAATTGGTTGATAGTTTGATTTATCTTAGTACTACTAGACCAAATCCATGTTTTGCAGTCAATTGTCATTCTCATTTCATGTCTATACCTCAAGAGGAACATTGGCAAGCTGTAAAACAAGTCCTTTGATATGTCAAAGGGTCCTTTGACTTTAGCATGCTATATGAGCAATCTATTGACTTCATGCTAACAGGATACACCATATTATTGATTGGGCTGAATCAGTTGATACAAGGATGTCTACAACAGGTTATGTTTTCACTCTCAGATCAACAGTAAATTCTTGGCAGAGCAAGTGACAAAACATAGTTGCACTATCTTTCACTAAAGCAAAATATAATGCAACTGTTACTGCAGTTTGTGAGGCAATGTGGTTAAGAAGACTATTGGTTGATATTCAATTGGGTTAAACTACACCAACCTCACCTTTTTGTGACAACCAAAGTGTCCTCAAGATGGTGAAGAACCCAATCTATCATGCCAGGACTAAACATATTGAAGTTCATCATCATTAAATTCAATAGTTGGTTCATAACAAAGACATTTGCCTTTATTAGTTTCCTACAAAGGACTAGATTGCAGACATAATGACTAAACATATGAAAGATAACATATTTCAAGCACTTTCAGAATCCAACCAGCAATTAGCACAGGAAAATAAGTTGTTTAAAGATCAAATAAACAAACTGCAGCACAACTTGGAAGCAGGACAGCGGGAGATGCTGGTTTTAAAATCTGAATTAAGTCAAATTAAGGCCAAAGACACAGTTCAATCAGGTGTAAATCAAGATTCCCATCATGACAAAGTGTTTCAATCAGCTCTGGCAAGAAAGGAAATCAAGGAAAAATTACAAATGGCCATTTCAGAAGAGGCCAAAACATGGGTTCATGTGGCAAAAGGGCCAACAGTGATGCAAAAGGAGGATATAAGGAAACAAATCAAGCTACAATTGTGGGAAGAGAAAGACAAACAAGGCAGGGCAGCAAACATAATCATTAAAGGGTTAAAGGAACACGGTGAAGGTGAAGTTATTAGCAGGGTAGTAAGAGACTTTCTATTAAGTAAGCTTCAATGGGGAGGACATATCCTCCAAACAATCAGAATTGGTAAAACAGATAGAGGAGAAAAGTGCAGAAATATAAGGGCAACCTTGAAAAGCGTTGATGATAGGAACCAAATTTTGAGAAACAAAAGGTTCCTCCAAGGCATGACATTTTATATAGATGAAGACTTAACCCCAGCACAGCTAGAAGAGAGAAGAAAAGAATGGGAGAAAGTTATAGCAGCAAGGAAAGCAGGCAAGGATGCTTGGCTATATAGAGGGAAGGCCCAATTCAAAGACAACATGAGTCGTAACAAATAGGAAAGCAGGGGCCCCCAGGATCACCTCTCAATAGTAAGCTGGAATTGTAGAGGCTACCCTTGGAGGAGGGGGCCTGGGTTGGGGCCCATAGCTGAAGGCAAGGATATCATCGCACTCATGGAAACACATGAACATGAAGGCTGCAGGATACCTAAGTTCGAAGGGTATAATAAAATATTTGTGTGGAATGAACTAACGAAGAATGGCAAGGGCCATGGCGGAGTAACAATCTTGGTTAGGAAAGAGTGTGAAAGAATCATAAAGATAGAAAAGAAAGACCCAAATAATCAATACAAATGGGTGAAGATAACAGATGGGGAATCTTTGATTTGGATGGCAGCTTGTTATTTTGCCCCTTATGGCTCTAAAGTGTACAAGAAAAGGAATCTAGATAGAGAAGACCCCTATGAAGCTCTAAAAATTGACATAGCAAAATATTGTGATACCGGCAAAGATTATCCTTCTTGGAGACTTCAATGTGAGGACGGCAAATAACCAAGCTCTTTGTTTTGGTAAGGAAGAGGGGCAAAATAGCAATCGTTTGTGGTTAGAGGAAGAAGAAAATCAAAGTTGGCAAAGAGTATCTCAGGATTCAAAAGGTGGCATTTCGTCTTTTGGTGTAAATCTGTTGGGGTTTTGCTGCCTTCACAAATTAATCATTTGTAACGGCATAAGCACTTTGTCAAGCTCTGGGGCTTTCACATGTCATACCCACAATGGGCGGAGCGTGGTAGACTATGTCATTCGTTCACAAAGCATTATACCAAGGATAAAAGAGTTGGAAATAGGGAGTTGTCCTATTTATATAATAGCTTAGTATGAAAGACAATGTCCAGCAAAAAGCCTATACGCAGCCATACAAAGGAGGCAACCTTCAAGACAAAATTCTTATAACAGGTGAGAATCAGAACATATTTAAAAAAATGTTGGAAAAACAGTTGAAGGAAATAAAAAATGTTGGCAGCCCTACTAGAAATCAAAGCATTATAAACAGCGATAAACTGATGACAATCATGCACAAGGCTCTCATAGATTGCAAGAGGGGTAAGAGTAGAAGAGGCTCCAAAAATAGCTTTCCAGCAAACCCATGGTACGACGAAGAGTGTAAGGTGGCTAAAAGGAGACTGAAAATACCTGGCTGCGAACAAGCAAACAAAAAGTTGTATGAAAAATTAGTAAGATCAAAAAAAGAAGAATACATGATAGTAAGAAGGAGGGAGTTAATCTCTCTTGGAAAGCATAATCCGAAGGATTTTTGGAGAGAATTGCAGCAAGCTAGAGGTACTACAGAAAATAATATCACGGACATTCAATGGTTAGAATACGCAAAAATGTTGTATGAAAGAGACCAAGAAAAAACGCACCCTCCGACAATTAATTCTAATGATAAGCTTTTCTCCACAAAGGATATCAAGGGTGGTATTAAAGCTTTGGCGGTGGGCAAGGCTCGAGATATCAATGGGTTACAAGCTGAATATTTGAAATGGGGATTAGAGCTCTTGGCACCACATATCAAAAAGATTTTCAATAGGGTCATTCAACATGGTTTCCCAACAAATTGGACCACGAGTGTTGTTATCCCTCTCCACAAGAGTGGGGATGTCAACAACCCGTCAAACTATCGCACCATAATGATTAATCCTCTTTTTGGGAAGCTCTTTGGGAGCATGGTGGAGCGAAGAATCAATCGTTGGGCCAAGAAGGAGGGTAAGAGGGCGAAAGGGCAAGCTGGTTTCAGACCAAAACATTCTACTATTGACCACTGCATTACCCTCAAGCACATGGTTGAAAAAGTTTGGGATAAACAAGGTGGTGAGGTTTTCTGCTGTTTTGTTGACTTCAAAAAGGCTTTTCATACAGTACCTAGAAATAAACTTTGGGACAGAATGGAACTGTTGATGTGATTTTTGTGACCGCATCAATCAACAGAACAAAGTTGTCCGAAGGCTACTCCATTCTCTCTTGATCAAAGAATCCCATACGCTAAGATTGCCAGAAAGTTCGTATGTTCCACTCCAAGGTTCCGAAATGCTTTGGAATACCCTCAGTAGGTTCGTTGTGATTTGATGTTTTTCACTAGGGGACTTACACAATCGTTCAAAAGGTTTGCAGTTGACAACAAGTCAAAGATTTGAAGGGGACTTTATGCGAATGATTTAGCGTTGATGTATGATTTCTCCTAAAACTAATCAGAATTGAACGGAATTGAATGGTTGCAGAGATTTAGAAAATTTAAGTCCTAGTCTAAATGCAAAGGGTATTGAGCTTGGCTTCAATGAACTTCAACCGAACGTTGTTTTGCCTCCTATTGGACAACTTCAACAAGGTTTGGTGCAATCTTCAAGGGAGCGAAAAGATGTTCTAATCATGATTCAACAATGCAAATACCATCAAAAAGATGCATACATACACATGAATCTTGACCGAAGTTAAATTTAAAAGGTATTCCAATTGACCATGCAGGACAAACTCACCATCAGTAAGATTGTTAGTGGTATGGACTTATGAAGCTCACTCAAATCAAACACAACCACCCATAATTAACTACTTGCATGAAAATTAAGTCCTACTTGAAGTTGAAGGACGAAGAAACCTCACAAACTACTCATGACAAAAGTGGAGTTCACCATCAATGAAATTCTTTTATTATGATTAGCCTTCATGACAATTTCTTACAAAATTCTCAAAGGGAGAATTCCCCTTCTCCTTCGAACAATGCAATGAAACTATTCTAACTATCTCAAAATGTCTACTCTCTAGTCTGATCTGATATCCAACTTAACTAACTAGTGTACAAATGAGGGGACTCCCCTTTATATAGCTGGCCAAACCAATGGATGGTCCAGATCAAAGTACAATGGATGGCTCAGATTGAGCCACAAAAACCCTAGACAAGATTCACCCTAAAAACCGCCAGAAGGTGGAGTGGCGTCATTAATAAGCACAAAAATAGTAGATTCCTCCTTGACCACTATGGGCAATTAATGCCCACTATCCCTCCAGAAGATTCTCGTCCATGACCTTGTTTCCATTGTTCCTTTCTCTGACCGCGTAAGCTACGAATCGGGCCAGCATTGAATCAACTTCCTCTTCTGAAATTGTTGGAGTAAGGTTGAGCTGATACTCAAGAATAGCCACCATCTACTCCTGCCGATCATAAGACTTTCTCCAAGTCTCAATAGACTCCTGCATGCTCTGAATGATAGCTGAAAATGTAGAGATGTTCTCGAAGTCAAGTTGAGAAAACATTCTCATCTCAGAGAAGAAAGGCTACAACCTTGCCTTCAATCATTCCACTTCCACCTCCTCAGGAGTTAATCTCTTGGCGAACAACGCGTCCAATGTATTGAGGATGCCCTCATGGATATGTCTCATTGCCCTCCTGATCTTAGATGACTCCGTTGTTGCCATGTCAAAGAAACCTTTGCTAGTGAATGCAGCCGAATGCCACCCAAGAAAGTCATATCTATCGCCGGCTTCAATCACCCCTTCATTGACCAAAGTTTGCGTGGGTACACGCATCAAAGCAACTAGGCGAGGAATGGTTTTGTCCTGGAATATATGAGTGCCGCCCCAAGCTTGCTCGATGTTCTCCAAGCGTGAGAGGATATCGGAAACACTCTGAAAAGAGGAGACAAGATCAGCCATGAATTTCTCTGCCTCAGTGCGAACACCGCCTACCCATTTATCTCCTTCCTGAATAGCCCTCATTACCTCTTCGAGCCTACTAACTGACTCCCGTGATAGCTCCGGCGGAAGTTCCACCGCTGGGATCTCTTGAGCACATGGACGTGCTAGATGTTGTACATATCCGACCAACGCCTTATGCTCCTCCTTCAATCTCTTATACTTTCCCTCCTTTCGTACCAACCTATCCCTCAAAGCTTGGAAGGAACTTTCAGCCTCTTCAACTACCTGTGCTCCAGAGGGACACCCTAGCTCAATCGTAGTGACTATATAATTCTCTGGCATCACGTCACCTAAGTCATAATCCTCCCTTGGGACAGCAACACGGAAAGTGCACAAACCAGCTTCATTAGTTTCCATCCTAGAATATTTCCTGGCTCTCTTCCTTTTAGGTGACTTACTTGTCCTATTCAAAAGTTCCTCCATTTCTACTGCCAGGTCAGTGTCATCTTCTTGATCTCTCCTTATTGCACGTGGGAGCCAATTTGGAGCATTATGTTGAGTGTCGTAGACAATAAGGGGTTGTTCTTCCGTTGCCTCTACTTCACGAACTTCCTCTTGAGCAATATTTGGTCGAGGCTCATCTGTCTCCATATGTTGACTGTCCTCCTCATGAGCTCTAACCTCAGGTTCCACAATATCTTCCTCCTCGAAAACTGCCTCAAGTGCACGATCAAAGCGGATGTCCGTTTCTGTTTCTTCTCCTTCTTCCAGCTGATCGGCACTCTCAGGAGCATTGGCACTTTGACTGTCCAGTTCTCTTGGCAATGGCTGGTTAACTTCTCCAATTTCGGGCTCCTCATTCACTCTAGCCCTCTGGTCTGCAAACAGCGAGACCTCATGCACGCTGGAGGATCGTTCCAACAACTGAGTAGGTGATGTCTCTTCTGATCTCTGAGGTTCAGGCTGAATTGGTCCATGTTGCTATTGTGGCTCTGCAGCCTGGGGAATTTGTTTCTTCTTCTTTGCCAACACTAGTAGCCTCCGATCACCCATGAGGTTGTACGAGAGGGCAATCGATCTTCTTTTCAACCTGTGAACATGCCCATCCACCCAACTCCTCGTAAAGGTCATGACAGGCATAGACAAAGTGTCTAAGTCTGTAATCTCTGGCTCAACCCAATCTAAGGGTGGGATTGGCGTGTTCTTTATTGACTCGTAGTCCGAGTGTGTAAGTCTGGTATCTTCGTCAACTTGATCCGGAACCTAGACCACCTCGCATTCTCTGATCAGCTTCAGGGGCAATCTGGAGAACGTTCTTCTAATTTCTCCTTCATCTTGTGCATTTGCCCAAAAATCCTCCAAGTGAGTCCTGTGCCTATACTCTTCACCCTGCACAGTTCCAATCTTCCCTCAAGGATCAAAGTCCTACCGGCTTGTATGGAGCGTGAGTTGGTAGAACTGCAATTCTTCTTCTGCCTCCTTGGCTGCTTGTAAAGAAGGGCACTCCTCAAGTGAGTTTCCCAAAACAATGGGGAAATGCAAACCTCCCTTCTTCCTTCTTCTTATAATTTTGTCATAGGCCACAAGTTGCCTAGACACCTCGGGCATTATCATTCGATTTGTAGGATACCTTGGCAGTCGGTAGGCGTATGAATGGTACCCCGGCAGCCTTAAATAGGTAAACTTGGGGAATTGGACAAACCAAAACCCGTACTCTTCGATCAACTCCTGTGCTTCCTTAGATATTCTTTGCTGCAATCTTCCTTGAAGAGTCCTCATGAGGTACATTGTGAAGGTGTCATTCACCCTCTTGAAATGAGAGGTGTTCGTGAAATGCAACTGCCTGCAAGATTCATGAATCTTGAATTGATTGAAGCCACACCCAATCAGCTCCTGGTACGCCAGCCCCTTATATTTCGTCATCCGAGCTAGCATGTAGATAACATACGAACTCATGTAGAACGTCTTCGTTCTCCTTAGATTTTTGAACTGCTCATTGATGTTATCACTTATCATTTGCACCCAATCCACATCCACCTTTCCTTCCAGCACCACGCTGATATAGAAGAACATCCACGGTTCGAACACATATCCCTGCGGGCTGCCATTAACTCGACTAAGCATCATGATCAAGTCGCAATACTCCTGATTTAGCTCCTCTGAAATAATCTGTTTTGGTAACTTGGCGCCAGGAGGCTTAGGCTTCCTCATCCATGTAGTGTTGATCCTCTTAACACACTTGTCGAAAGATGTGGCATACATCTTATCAGCTTTTGCCTTAGACTTGTACAACATTTTATCTGTGGATAAGATCCAGAACACCTCGCCAATTGCATCAAGTGCGAGGTTGGCCAGCAACATGCCATCCGAAGAAACAATCGTTCGATGGTCCAAATTGTAGAAATTTGCACACTCCATGATAAGCTCTGGACATCGAACTGCTGGCAGGAAACCAGCTGCCGCATACAATCCACTTTTTACAATGTTATGCGAGGTCACTGTCGGAGGATTACCACCGTGCCCATACATTCTTCTCTTGAAGACCTCAAGGTTGAAAGAACCGAGGTTTGTGTCAGTCAAATTTCCGAACTTTGACACGAACTTTGATTCTGGAACAAAGGACTTCTTCAACTGCTTAATAATCGCCTGCCTCGAAGCATTTTCTTTGCCACATTCAGCATTTCCAGCTTTGGCTCCAGCCTTGCTCGTTCCAGCAATATCACCTCGTCCACTTTCAGCCATCTGCAAAACGAAAAAGCAAGCATTATAATTCTAACCTTTTAAAATAAAAACTTCGTGAGATGGCAGGCAAATGGAGTTGGCTGCAAAAAGAAAATAAAATTAATAACTTCAACAGTAGAACTCCAACTCCAAACCTCGAGAAATTTAAAACTTCGAACTCTCAGCAACTTGTAGCCACAACAATTTCAGCTCTTCGAAAAATCAACTCAACAATCTCAACTTCGGATTTTATCTCAAGTCACAGCAACTTCGAAAATTTAAACTTCACCTCTTCTCAGCACTCACTTTCAGCAACTTGGAGAAATCAATTTCAGCAACTTCTACTTCAGATTTTATTCTTTCTCAGCATTCGGCAACTTCAGAAATTTTTAAATTTCAGCAACTCAACTTCCAGCAACTCCAAATCTCAGCAACTTGGAGAAATAAATTCTCAACTTCGGCAACTTCAAAAAATTTTAAATTTCAGCAACTCAACTTCCAGCAACTCCAAATCTCAGCAACATGGAGAAATAAATTCTCAACTTCGGCAACTTCTCACTTCAGAATTTTCCGAACTTCAACAACTCTCAATCTCAGCAACTCTCAACAATCACTTTCAGCTCTCCAGCATAAATTCCAGCTCTGTAATTTTGTGAATAGAAATGAAAAACTTCGAAGCTTTTATGATTGAAAGCCAGGTGCCTGATTTAGCAAATGCCATTAATTCTCTTCGCCATGATTTAGAAATTTTCCGATTTTAAGAGAGAATATTCCCAGCCATAATTCAGTCGTCATAGAAATTTGCTAATCTGGGAGATTCTTTCCTCGTTTTAAATTTAAAATTTCCCTCCTGACTGCCAATTACTTCCAGCTGACTGAAGTAATTTCGAGAAAATCATTTAAAATTCACTTCAATTAAAAAATCTCATCCTTTTTAAAATGGCATATTAAAATTTAAAATTTAATCTCGATGCCATTTTATTCCACTTGAGAAATTTTATTCATTTCGACAGCGTCCGTGAAAAATCATCGTCAGCATTTTAAATGGCTAGGCAAAATTATTTTCCGTCCATAACAAATTCCAAAATAAAATCCCCATGATTAAAAAAAATCTCCCGACTTTTAAAATTTATTTGTCCAAACGAAGGGGGAATTTAATTTTAAAACTTTGGAAAATACTAATTTTGAATTTTAATTAATTTCTCCAGCTTGAGCAATTTTAAAATTATTTGCCTAGAGCAAAATTTCACTTTTTCTCCAACGCCTTTTAATTTATTTCCAAGCCAAAAATCAAACCTAGGCGTACTTGATTTTTTAGATTTTTCACACTTTGAATGTTTTTTTATTTTATTCTCCAACCTTCAATATTTATTAACCATCCCCTTCTAACTAAGGCGCAAATCACCCCCTCCACTTCAAGTTCCAACACTTAGTAAAATTCTTCATCTTCACCTAAGGCGCATATGCAAGGGTCAGCTTCCAACTAGGGGGCGCATTTTGGACCCTTTACTTCCAATTCTTCACACTTAGAACATTTTGAAGTCTCCTGGGCGCATATTATACCTTGGACTTTCACTTTTAATGCCTTAGTCACAATTTCACACTCCTCCCATGACCTTGGGCGCATATAGCATGTAGAGCTTTCAATCTTCATGACTTAGAATATTTGCAAAGCTTTCTCCAAGTTAGGGGCGCATGTGGACGGGTCTTCTTCAGATTTGTAACACTTTGACCTGTGAGCTTTCATTTTTATTTGCCTTGGTAGAATTTTCATCTGTCTTTAGCCTTTTAAGGCGAATTTTGATGCTGGACTTGAGAAATTATCAAACTTGGTGGATTTCATGCCTTTTGCCAAATTTGGAGTGATTTGCTCATGCTAACCCTAGCTTGCCCTAACTTTCTATTTTTAGAAAGTTCTCCACATTTTGTGCTTTTAACTGACTTTTGACTTTGAAAGGCCTGATTTTGCTTTGTTTCGAACCCCGGGACGTGGTTAAGCTGCTGGTGCTCGATGCCTGTCTGTACCTGCTATTTTTAGCAACTTACTAAAAATAGCAATTGCTCAGAATGTCTTCAAATTTCACGTGTTGAATGCCTGAAGTGTGGTGGTCGTGGCTAGATACTGCATTTGCATGACTGTTGTGTCCTGCTCTTGAATCTAGGAAACCCTAATTCTTCTGTGCCAACCTGCTAAAAATAGCAAGTTTCTGATTTTCCATCCTCTGCAACTCCATTTGTTTTGAAACTCGCGCCATGGGGTCCTCATTACCTGCTTGACCTGTTCATACTGAGATTTCGTGCTGACCTGCTATTTCCGGCATGTTTCTGAAGTTGCTTATTATTTATAGCAGCTGCTTGATTTTGGGACTTCCACAGCTCCGTTCGACTTGAAATTTGAATGCTGTGATCCTTGTTGGTAAACTTGCCAGTCAACACTGGCACCTGATGTTGACTTTCTATTTATAGCCTGTTCCAGGAGCGCCTTACTATAAATAGTAAGTGCTTCGTTTGTCTTCAAATTTTACCAGCAGACTCCTTGAAAGATGTTGATCATGGTGGGATACTTCAGTTTTGGAAATTTTGATGTCTGACCTCCTCATTTTGAGTCCCGAAGCCCAAAACCCTAATTCACCTTGCATGTGCCTCAGATGAGCTCTGTTCAATTCCATTTCAGTTGCATGTTACCGTGTTCGTGATTTTGGAGTGTCGGGCAGCTGCCAAAGAGTACCTGCTAAAAATAGAAAGTGGCTTAACAGTGACCAACTGGTTGTCAAATGATTTTGCATGTCACATTGCTCGAGAGATCTTGAAAAACCCAGAAAAATCATCAACATGCAAGCACTGGCTAAAAATAGCAAGTTTCTGAAGAGTGACCAGTTCTGCTTGCATGTTACCTCGTTGCGAAGCTCTCGGAAAACCCAGAAAAATAATGCTAACATGCGCTGAGAAAACTTGCATGCCAACCCTAATTACAGCCTCCGAAGGTTGAACGCTGAAAGTTGTCGTCCTGTCTCGCATGTCACATCACTACGAAGGTCTCGAAAAACCCACCAAGAATATCCAGACATGCATCTGAAAACTTAACATGTAAACCCTGGAATTTGCCTCCGAAGGCAGAACTGCTAAAAATAGCAAGTCGCCCATTTCTACTCAAATTTTGCCAGTAATGAGTTCAAAGTGCTCAGAATGTAGTGCAGTTGCCAGAACGTGAAAATCTCGAGAAAACAAACTCCAAATTGACACTTACTAAAAATAGAAAGATGTTGGAATTCAGTGAAAATTCAGAAAGAGCTTGCCGGAAGTATCCTAACAGTAGTGCTAAGCTCAGAAATTGATTACCCAATCCAATTTGACCTCAAAGTTATCTGAAGACTGTAAACCCTAATTCATTGAAAAACCCTCCAGACTCAACCAAAATTCAAACCCAGGTCAAATAGTAAGTACACCAGATAGAAAGAACCGACAGAGAGAGACAGATCGAAAGACCCAAGCCAAAAGACCCGAATGAAGCAAAAATTAGGGGGTCCCCATTTTGAATGGGGCGATGTGTGAAAAAGGTCACAACAGGAACAACTTGGGATTCCAAAAAAATATAGGGCTGCTGTCCATAGGCTTTATGAGCAAGTGGGGGCCAAAATCAGAACAAAGGCAGGTCTTTCTGAGTGCTTTGGGAGTGACATTGGTGTCAAGCAGGGCTGCCCTACTTTATTCGGGCTATACATAGACAAGTTAGAAGAGTGGTTGGACAAATGGGGAGGAGATGGTGTTCTTTTGGCCACTTATGTGATCAAGTTGCTGTTGTATGCGGATGATCTTACTTTAATGGCAAATTCCGAAAATAGTCTTCAAGAGCACCTAAAAGCTTTGGAACTTTTATGTCAAGATGTGGGGATGCAGGTCAACATCAGCAAGACCAAGGTCATGATATTTACATTGATAAGAGCCAAGAAACAAATAAATTTTGAGTTTGAGGGAAACACTTTGCAGGTGGTGAATGAATACAAATATTTGGGGCTAGATTTTTGCAACAATCTCAATTGGGAGGTGTGTAGGACGAAAAGAATTCAAGGGGGTTGGAAAGCTCTCTACCTACTCCAAAATAGATGTAGGTCAGCTGAGTTATGGGATTGGAGAACAAAAAATAAGCTTTTTGGGCTACTTGTTACACTGGTGGTTTTATATGGCTGCGAAGTTTGGGGCAGCAGCACATCAGCTGTAAAATGGAAACAAATAGAAAGACTTTAAAAGCACTTAATCACAAGCAATTTCAAAATAAAAACTATAGTCCCTTATGAGATTGTTTTAACTGAAGCTGGGGCCTTTCCAATGGAAATGGCAGCGTTAATTTGCTTATTAGGCTATTTTCAAAGAATAGAGAATATGGAGGAACACCGTTGGCCCAAAACTGTGGTGGAAGAAGAATTAACTAGAAGGAAGAACATGTGGATGAAACAAAATGTCAAGTGGATGGGAAAATGGGGGATCAACATGCAAGAGTGTCCAAGCACAAAAGTCGAGATGAAAAGGTATGTAAAAGAGAGTCAAAAACACCATGTGGTTGAAGCAACTTGGCCGAAAAAGTGAGCACTATGTTTTGCATTTTAATCCTACTTGTGATCATTAACAAAAATCTTACATAGGGACAGATATAAAATGAAAGGCTAAAATGTTGATAGCTCAGTTGATAACTAGCTCACATCGTTTGAGATGCGAAACGGGAAGATAGAAAATACACAAAGAGGGGTGGTTAGATAGAATTTGTTGTTTTTGCTCCGGGTTTAGTGGAGACAAAGTGGCACTCCGTTATGGAGTGCAAAGCTTATGAGGACATCCAGTATTGTTACTCAGATTTGTTAAAAGTCAAATCATTAGTGACTCTGTTTGAAGAGGAAAAGATTGATTAAACAACAAGTTACCTGACCAAAATTCATAGCAGAAGAAACAAAATCAGCAAAGAGATTGAAAACAACAGTAGTTAATTTGGTGTAGTGATTTTGTTGTGTTGGCAAAGGCGGTTTTCCGGTTTTATCTCTTGGGTCCCATAGGCTGGTTGGTCTCGTGAACGTAATTAAAATCATTCATTCATTCATTCACTAAACCACTTGGTAAAGCTAAATTTGTCAACTTTAGAGATAGACTTGGAATTGTATCTAGTCTAGTCATTAAAGGAGGGCATTAGATTGATAAAGATTAGTGTTAGCATTATGAGATATATGATAGTTTTATATTTGTTATTATTGTGCTATCATTAGCTCTTTGTTGTAAGTTGTTTCACATAGGTTGTAGGTTGTTGGGAGTTTGTTCCTAAATAATATGATTAGTTGTTTTATTCCTTGCCTTATGTAATAAGCTATTCTGTAATGTAATATTTATTGGCTCATGAATTCAATGACAACAACAGTGACTCACTTTGATCTAGTTTTTTTTCCTTATGCTATGAACATTTCACTCGAACTTATGCCACCTTTTAACTATCCCTAGTGGAGGAAATAGGTGGCAAAGCCACTTAAAAAGTGTGCCTACATTATAACTTGTCTTGAGTAGAGCTTTGGCCACTTATTGCCCAAGTGGATCACTAAAGACTTTGCCAATTTCCTTGTCTTGGGAATGGATTTCATATGCACCTATATAACTTGAAATCTCTCCCATTTAAACTAGGCATAGGTCATTACCATCTTTGCCATGATTTTTACTTCACCAAATAGATTAGTTAAAATAAACTTCAACAAGGGATCCAAGGTTAACCTAAGCAAAGCTAGTGGAGGGAAAATGTAATGCAGGAGCATCCAGGGTGTAAGAGCAATCTTGCATCCCCAAATAAATAGTTTTTTTTTTAGGTGGGCTAAAAATAGCAAGGTTTCTACTTTTAGTAAGTTTGCATTTGTGCACGTATAAACATGAAATCTTGCATAGGGCTCCAGAATGGTGAAATGAATATAATGGTGAAGAAATAACTTCAATACCATTTGTCATTTGTGAGATATTAATGTTTTGTCTTAAATATCCCTTTTGAAATATTCAAAGTCATTTTTGAGGTACCTAGAGGTTGGGTAAGGGCTTGAAAAATGGCTGAAAAACACGATAAATTGGAAATATACCATTACAGACCACGCGCCCGATGAGATCTTTCCAACAGCACAAACGGTTTGTCAATCCGACGCCCGAGTCAAAAGTTATGGCTCCCGAAAGTTGGACTAAAATTTAGGAATTTTCTAAATTAGGAATAAAGGGTAATTGAATCTGTTGGGTGCCAAAAATAGAAGTGACAGCTCATTGGAAAGTGAAAAAGGTCTTATAAAGTGGTTACAAAGGAAAAGGGATTCATTTTGGATGAGAAGCTAGACGAAATTCTTACCTTTTAGCACAAAACAAAGGTTGAGGCTTCAGTGGCCATTATTGCCATTTGTAGACTTGCATGTCTGATTTTCTGCATTGTATCTACAGCCTAGATTTTTGTAATAGTGGTATTGTGACTAGATAGTTGTGATGCATTTGATTGCATGTATGTAGATGATTTCTGAGAATATAATAAAGTTGCATGTTTGTTATTCTTGAATGTTATTTTCTATGTTGGAGTATAATAAAGTGGTATCAAAGTTGGAGTTCTTAAGTGTGTAAACATATCACCGAATGTGAGGCAGTTTGTACCAAGATTCATGGTTGTGGGTTTGTAAACTAAGTGATCAAAATGCCTCCACGAAGAAATCGTGGTGGTGGAAGAAATATTGGAGTACAAGATGAGGGTTTTAGAGCCCTATAGAGGCAAGTTCAAGCACTTCAAGAGGAGTTGTGTAGAGGAATTGATCATAGAAGAGGAAATGAAAGTGAATAAGCTGAAGAAGAACAATACAAAGAAGCACAAGATGAACCAGAAGAACATGATCAAGTCAGATTATTGAAGGCCCTCTCCAAGATTAGAAAAAGGGCAAGGATTGAAGTTTCTGCATACTTTGAAAATCTCAATCCAAAAGAATTGATTGATTGGATCAATGACATGGAAGAGTACTTTGAGTACGAAGAGATAGAAGATCCTGAGAAGGTCAGATTTGCAAAGACCAAATTGAAAGGTCATGCTAACATTTGATGGAAAGAAATACAACTAGAAAGAAATAGAAGAGGTAAAGAGAAAATCACAAGATGGGACCGAATGGTGGAGAAGTTAAAGAGACAGTTTATTCCTATTGATTATGAGTTAGATCTACTAAAAAAGATGCAAGGTTTGAGACAAACTGGTAAGTCTGTTAAGGAGTACACAGAAGAGTTCTACAAGGTCATAATCAGAACAGGCCATTCAAAGGTCAACAAGGAAAAGGTAGCCCGTTATATAAATGGGTTGAAACCAAGTATTCAAGAAGAGTTGAGTTTGCTCAAAATGACCACAATAGAAGATGCTTATCAATTTGCCCTGAAGGTAGAAGAGAAGCTAAATAAAAGATTTGAAAGCCAACAAAGAGGAAGAGGTCATGGTGGAAGGACTAGTGGAAGATCCTATGGAGGACGAAATGAAGGTCAAAAGAAGATTGAAGAAGCTAGTTCCAGTCAAAACCAAAGAGGAGATAATTATTATCGCCCTCGTGACAAAAATAATGTTGAACAAAGAGGAAGGGGAAGACCTAGAAGAGGCCCTGGGAGAGGAGGCTTCAGAGGAACCTGTTTCCAATGTGGAGAAGGACATCAAGCCTACGAGTGTCCACAACATCACAAAAGGACAAATAGGAGACCCAAAGGTAATGCACAAGTTGCACATGTAGATGAGGAAGCAAAATCTGAGCATTCTGAAGATGCAAAAAGAGGAGAGACTTTGGTCATTAGGAGAGCATTGTTGAATGAAGATAAGGAACCAATTCAAAGGAAGAGTTTATTCCGCACAAGGTGCAAATCTAGAAATAAATGTTGTGATGTTATCATTGATAGTGGTAGCACAGATAATCTCGTTTCAAAAGAGATGGTTAAAAAGTTGCAATTGGAAAGGAAAAGGCACCCACATCCCTATCGGATTGCATGGTTGCAAAAAGACCATCGAGCTTTGGTCAATGAACAATGTTTAGTGAAGTTTAATATTGGTAATTACCATGATGAGGTCCTGTGTGACATCATGCCTATGGATGCATGTCATTTATTACTGGGAAGGCCATGGCAATTTGATCGGTGTGCTATCCATGATGGCCATGCTAACACATATTCCCTGACAAAGGATGGAGTTCATCATAAGTCGAAGCCCCTAAAAGAGGCAAGAGAAAAGGTATGTAGTAACGCAAGAGTTTGTTTGGTAGACGGTAGGAAATTTTTAGATGGTATGAAGCATAAGAATGTGTGTTTTGCATTGATGATTAAAGTCAACAAAGAAGAAAAAGATGTACCAGTAGAAGTTTTAGATCTGCTAGGAGGATTCCAAGACATTGTATCGGATAATGTACCTAAAGGTTTGCCACCAATGAGGAAGACTAGTCACCAAATGGATTTGATACCAAGAGCTAGTTTGCCAAATAACGCAGCCCATAGAATGACTCCTGCAGAGAATGAGGAACTAAACAAATAGATCCACAAATTGTTGAGAAAAGCATTGATCCGTGAGAACCTAAGTCCATGTGCAGTACTTGCAGTACTAGCACCAAAGAAGGATGGAGAGTGGAGAATGTGTACAAACTCTCGAGTTATTAACAAGATTACAATCAAGTACAGATTTCCCTTACTGAGGATGGATGACATTATGGATTGCTTGAGTGGATCTGAGTACTTCACAAAGATTGACTTGAAGAGTGGATATCATCATATTCAAATTAGAGAGGGAGATGAATGGAAGACGGCCTTCAAAACCAATGAGGGATTGTATGAGTGGTTAGTCATGCCATTTGGGCTAACCAATACACCAAGCACATTCATACAGCTCATGAACGAGGTATTAAAAGAATTTTTGGGTAAATTTGTCATTGTTTACTTGGATGACATTTTAATTTTTGGTAAGACATTGGAGGAGCACATGCTGCATATTCGTAGAGTTTTTGACAAACTGAGGGAAAATAAATTGTTGATTAACCTCAAGAAATGCAATTTTGTTAAGAATGAGTTGATATATTTGGGATTTGTAGTCTCAAGTGAAGGTCTTAAGATGGATCGAGAGAAAGTAAAGGCTATTGTTGAGTGGCCTACACCAAGGAGTGTTATAGAGGTAAGATCATTTCATGGTCTTGCAAGTATTTATAGAAAATTTATTAAGGGATTTGTAGTCTCAAGTGAAGGTCTTAAGATGGATCGAGAGAAAGTAAAGGCTATTGTTGAGTGGCCTACACCAAGGAGTGTTATAGAGGTAAGATCATTTCATGGTCTTGCAAGTATTTATAGAAAATTTATTAAGAGTTTCAATAGTATATGTGCACCCCTAACAGAAACAATGAGAGGGGATAGAAAAGAGTTTAAATGGACTGTAAAAGCAGCTAAGAGTTTTGATTTGTTAAAGAAGAAAGTTACAAAGCAACCTCTTTTGGCACTTCCAGATTTCAATAAGGTGTTTCGGGTAGATCGTGATGCTAGTGGCAGTGCCATAGGAGTTGTTTTGAGTCAAGAAGGTAAGCCTGTTGCCTATTTTAGTGAGAAATTCAATGATGCCAAGAGAAAATATTTTGTCCATGATCAGGAACTTTATGCAATAGTTCAAGCTTTGAAGAAATGGAGGCACTATTTGTTGCCAAAAGAATTTGTTTTATATACTGATCATCAGGCCTTACAATACCTTAGTAGTCAAGGGAAGTTGAACCAAAGGCACTTAAAATGGGTTGAGTTTTTGCAAAGTTACATATTTGTTTTGAAACATATAAGTGGGAAGTCAAACAGAGTTGCAAATGCCTTAAGCAAAAGGCAAAATTTGTTGATAGAGATGAGGATAGAAGTTGTTGGGTTCAATGAACTCAAAAGTTTGTATCCTAAAGATCCAGACTTTGCAAAGCTTTGGAAGGCTTGTTTGGAACCTATTTCTTTAGATAGGACAAGATAGTTGGATTTCATTATCCAAGATGGACTGTTGTTTGGATGAAGCCAGTTGTGCATTCCACAAAGTTCTATGAGAGAGAACTTGATTAAGGAGAAGCATAGTGGAGTATTGACAGGACACTTTGGTCGAGATAAGACAATTGCTCTTGTAAATGAGAATTATTATTGGCCGCAGTTGCACCAAGATGTGAAGAAGTTTGTGCAGAGTTGTAGAGTATGTTAGATAGCTAAAGGGGTAAGTCACAATATAGGGTTGTATAAGCCATTACCTGTACCATAGAAGCCATGGGAGGATATTAGCATGGACTTCGTTCTTGGTTTACCGAGAACACAGAGAGGACATGGCTCAATATTTGTGGTGGTGGATAGATTTTCAAAGATGGCACATTTCATTCCATGTCATAAGACTAGTGATGTTGTTCACATTGCAGATTTATTTTTCATAGAAGTGGTTAGACTACGTGGTCTACCAAAGAGTATAGTCTCAAATCAAGATACCAAATTTGTTGGGTATTTCTAGAGAACATTGTGGAAGAAATTGAAGACAAATTTGAAGTTTAGTTATGCACGCCATCCGCATACTGATGGGCAGACAGAGGTGGTAAATAGGAGTTTGGGCAACCTGCTGAAATGCTTAGTAGTGAATAAGCCCAAGGAATGGGATTTGGTTTTTCCATAGGCAAAGTTTGCATATAACAATTCTATCAATGGAAGTAACAGTAAATTTCCATTCCAGATTGTATATGGGAGTAATCCCAAAAATGCTTCTAAGTTAAGAAATATTGATAAAGGAGATAAAAGCAGTGTTGAGGCTGAAGATTTTGCAGAACATCTAAAGAGCTTGCATAAAGAGGTAAGAAATCATATTCTTAAGATGAATTCTCAGTACAAGACTACGACAGATCAAAAGCAAAGATATAAAGAATTTCAGGTTGGAGATGAAGTCATGGTTCACTTGAGGAAAGAAAGGTTCCCAATGGGAATGAATAATAAATTGAAAATGAAAAATTTGGACCATGCAAAATCCTTGCATAAAGAGGTAAGAAATCATATTCTTAAGATGAATTCTCAGTACAAGACTACGACAGATCAAAAGCAAAGATATAAAGAATTTCATGTTGGAGATGAAGTCATGGTTCACTTGAGGAAAGAAAGGTTCCCAATGGGAATGAATAATAAATTGAAAATGAAAAAATTTGGACCATGCAAAATCCTCAAGAAGCATGATTCAGGAAATGCCTATGAAGTAGAGTTGTCGAGTGGGATAAACATCTCTCCTGTGTTCAACATTGTTGATTTAATAGAATATCATGGAGATATGGAGGATGGGCCAATAAAAAAACAGTGGAATATTCCAGCACCTACTTCAAATAAGGAGGTGATAGAAGAGATCTTGGATAGCCGTGGGGGTAGAAGTACAAGAAACGGGCATTATGAAGAATATTTGGTTAAATGGAAAGGAAGGCTTGTTGAAGATTCATCATGGCTATCTAAGGCAAAGGTTAGGAATACATTTACTGAATCCTAATTGTTTGTGTGATAGTTGTACCTTAACAAAATTGAAAATGTTATGAGTTTGACTGTTTAATATTCATAAGAAGCTTCACATAGTGATAGATCATGTACAATCTTGTTTTATACTTAATTAGGTTTTAATACTTGTTTCAATCTTCATTTTGGGGTTACTTAGCTCTCTTTGGCACATGGTGGTGTGGTGAATCCATTGGAGAGATTCATTCCTTTTAGACTTATAATCCTAAGATTTAAAATGAAAATATGACATACATTCAACTCTCATATAGTGCAGTTATTCCTTCAACATTTATGCTTGTGTTTATTATTAAGAGGGGAAGTACAACCTTTGTATTAAAATGAATAAGGGAATGATGAATGACATCAAATCTCAATTGTCATGCCCAATTGATATAAAAGATCTTGGTGTCACAAACTTTAATTCAGTTATAGAAACTGTAAATGATTGTTCATACTGAAAACTCTAGTTGAATCAGAAAAAAAAATATGTTGAGAGGATATTGCAAGGGTTGAAAGTGCACAAACGCAAACTTGTTAATGTTCCTGTTTCTGTTGGTTTAAATTTATATGCAGAAAATTGTCCCAAGATATGAAAGGCCACGTGTCATGTTCCTCATGCAAGTGCTGTAGGATGTCTAATTTATGCCCTGGTCTACACCAGATCAAACATTGCGATATAAAAAGAAAAAAACCCAGGGAAAGAACTTTGAACTGAAAATATGGTCTTTAAATATTTGCACAGAAGTTTGGATCGTGCAATCTGCTAACAAGGAAGACCTCAGCTGAACATATTAGATGTATAGGGTTTTGTTAAAGCCAACTAGGCTAGAGATATTGATTGCCCAAGATTTACAAGTCGTTAGGTGTTTGTATTATGATGCATGATGACTGTCATAAGCTTAATGTTTATAGGCTACATGACTGTACACTGTCATTTATGGTGAACCTCATATGTTATTTATTTGTACCTTCATAAGGTTGTCACTGCATTTTGACACTTATCCACTATTCCTTGACATGTATAGGGTCTCTGAGGTGTATTCATATATCACGTTTTTCATGGTTATTCATAAGGGAACACATCCTATACTTTTTTTTGCATACCTACTGCTACTGTCCTAATAGGTCTGTGAACAACACTTTATCCTCTTTTCATTGTTTCATACATTCTCTATTAGACATGGAGATCATTGTCCTCTTCAATAGTGAACATTACTGCCATGTCATGAGTCTTTTGGCTCTCTTGGTTTCCATTTTACCTTTTGCCACTTTAAAACATAATACTATCATTTATTGACCTCTACTGACCCGTGGGGTACTAAGCCCCCTCATTCCTTACCATGTTAACCTGGTCAACGTTGTCCCTAATAAGCACTAGTATATCATTTGATCATTATAGACTTCGAACTATTTTTGGAGATTCAAATCTATTTGATCATTTTTATCTTTAGCCTGCAGGCTGGCAGGATCAAGGCTCTAATACCAATTGTAATGTCCCTTTTGGAGTATACTTGATTTTTGCCCAAAAATAAGAATTCCAACAATACAATTTATTTGCAAAGAGTATTCTATAAATAAATTACATAAATACAATAGAACTTAGAGAAAACTGTAATTAATTAACATCAAAGCATTAATATCAAGGATCTATGATCATATACAAATAATCTCTATTGAAATCAAAATATCCTAAATTCATTCATAGCCATTTCATAGCTTATTTCCAACAGTCAACCATATTAGGAATTCGGTGGGAAAGCATGATAGGACGTTGGGAGCCTGTCCTCCTTAATCAAGCCCAAAGGCACGGAATGATCCTTTGATTCATTCGGCCCCTTGGCCCCAAGTATTGGCACATCCATCTTGAGGTTAGCATATTTGATGAGGCCAGTACTGCTGCATCTCCCTATCACACGTTTCACATTGGTTCCAAACATGGTTGCAATAACTTAATTTATACAATATATATATATATATATGTGTGTGGTTCTTAATTTATATTCTAAAATTATTCTTGAATTTGATTTTTGAGTTCTTTCAATTGCTTATTGATGTCTTGGATGATTGATGTCTTAGTGATTGATATTTGAATGATTGTCTTAATGATTGATATTTGAATGATTTGAGGCTAGAATGGTTGATGCTTGAATAGTTGATGTTTGAATGATGGATGTTTGTATGTTTGATTGATTGAATGAATTGATAATTTATGATGACGATTTGTTGTTTGATTGTTTGCTCGATTTGATAATTGATGATTGATTTGATGGATTCATGAGTGATGATTGAATGAGGTGCTGATTCGATGCATTGGTGAGTGATGATTGATAAGTGATCCTTGAATGCTTGGAATGATTTCTCCTTTATGCTTTATTGATGAAAGAGTCGTTAGTTTTCATAAGAATTGAGTCATCACCCTTCATTGCTTCCTTTTTGAGAATAATAAATTATTTTTCCAAATTGATCTCTCTTCGATGTCCTCCTCAAATGAAACCTTCTCCCCTTTATATCTTCCAATGTAAGGGAGAAGTCACACCTCTTCATCATGTCTGCCCTTTGCAAGAGTCACAACCTTCCACACTTTGAAAGAGTACAACCCTTCATAATTTCTGCCCTTTTAAAGAGTCACTTCCTTATTTTATTCCCATTCCTTTCTTCTTCCATTAATCCCTCCTTGATATATATGCTCCCTTCTTTTTTTCCTCCTCCTTTTTCAAATGAACTCTTCTCCCTTTTATATCTCATGTTTGAGGGAGTCACAACTCTTCATTTCATGCCTTTTGACCATTCATTAAACTTAATTAAATTTTAATTATATTATATTTTATTTTTACTTCTTTTTTTTTATTATTATTATTTATTATTAAATCCTATTTCAAAAAGGGGACATTACACATAAAAGAATGTTTGTCAAAGGCTGAAGACCAGGGGGGTTTGAACTAAATCGAGTACTTTGAATATTGGATGAATGGATAAATCAGTAAACAAAGGATCTGTTATAACATCACATTAACAAGTGACACCTTGAAAATGGAATAGAAGAACAATTTCAGCGCACAAGTAGTGATATAGATTGATAAGGGTATATAACCTACTAACTTTCAACACTATTCTATAAAGTGACTACATGTTAAGATACAAGTTTGCAATACAACAAAAAAACTAGATATGCAGTAGCCAGTTGATGAGTCTGGATATATTTAAAAACCCACCTCAAAGGTTTCCAACTGACATGGACAACGACAAATTATCAGCTGACAAAACCCATCATGATACTCACTTTCATAGCAATGCAATTCAAAGAGAGGGCATTGTTATGATATCCCAACCATGTGTTTCTCCTTTGAATGTTTCTCCAATCTTGAAAAATGAAAACAATATATGAGGTCACATAGCTAAACCCAATTTCACCAATATAAAAGTTTCAGACCATATGCCAATAAATCAGAAATTCCAGGATCTTCAATGCGTAAAGATCTTTTAAGTACAGTAGGAGACCTTCACTACCGCATGATAAACAAGTCTCACAATGGTGTCCTTAGAAATAAACTCCCTTTAGCATGCCTGTGCATTGCATCAATGATCAAAGACTACATGGCAGAAAGTACCCAAAAGGTCCTCAAAAGTGTCCCCAAAAAATACAACTCTAAAAAATTGTGTTCTGTAGAATTCCATAACAAGAGCACTCTGTCAACAAACCAAAAACTGCAAGACAACCAGGAATAAACACAAACACACAATAGAGATAACATTCTCACAATGTGGATTAGCACAGATATCTGGGGAAAAGTGACAACAAGATATCAAACAAACAATCAAATCCAGCATAACATATAAAGACTACTTCAAGTTAAAAAAGAGCAAATGAAAACAAATTTAAATTATGGAAATATCAGTATAGTTAAATATGAACTTACCTAAACCATTTAATAAGTAAAGAAATAGCATAATATATAAAAATCACCTTCTTCTTCTTTACAGGCTTCAAGATCTTGATGATGCATCGTTCATTGTTAACTACATTGACCCCCTCGAAAACTTCACTATATTTACCCCTTCCTACTTTCCGGACGACCTCATAATCTTCCTGATCACTGTGTAAAAAACTCACATTAATCAAAACCCTTCACAATCTCAAAGGAAAATACAAGATTCATAACAAGCACACACCCAGATAATTAAACAAACCAACAACAAAAAAGACTTGCAAGTATTACAAACATTGTAACCCCAGCTAGTTTTATGGACGAGAATATAAAAATAGTTCCAAGGAATATTTTAAAACTTAATTAATTAAGAATATAATGAAGAAGAACAAACACAACTAATGCTTCAGCCATTGGATAACATTACAAGCTCAAAACCCTAAGGCATCATAAAAGATTTTGAAAAAACAATGAAATAATAGATGATAGTCAATAATAACGAGACAATTGCAGCCCTACAGCCTTTGCTTAATTACAAACACTCCAATGGAAATAGAGCCAAATAACCAACAAAAAAATTGAAATACACAATTTCAGGTGTTCCTTTTACTCTTGAAAGTTAAATCTTTTGTCTTGTGGTCTGGATGTAGGTTGATTGGCAAGGTCAAGTTTACACCTGAGCTTGTTCATGGGGATGGAAGTTAGCATTACATAATTGAACAAGTTATAGGAAAATGAAAAGTAATCTCCTTGAGGGCTTCCATAAGGGGACCTTATTGGCCAAATTGATGTCCAACTTGACCTTGACCTAAACGCAACCTTTACTTTTTACTCAAAACCCCACAATAAATATCATCCAAGAAGGTTGACATAAACTCAAATATGGGAGGACCTTTAAAGTCAACCACAAAATCAAGGGGTAGGAACTTAGTAAGAAATGATGATGAATATATATATATATATATATGTGAGTTTAGTCCAATGCAGTAGAACTTGAAATCAACACTAGAATGAATAATCTAGAAAGACACCAAATGTTCAATTTCATCTCAACTGAAGGAAGCTTTTAGATAAAATCATAAAAAGCCTTTGCAAATGATACAAATGAGGAAGGCTGTTTTTATAACGAAATACTCCAAATAACTTAGTAAGATTTCTCGAGTTCCATGATCAAAGCGTTTATGGAAGTGTAGGCACGTTCCCCAAATTTCCTTCATCTTAAAGATGTGGAACATATCTCAAGTATTTGCAACACAAAGTAGACACATCTAAGATGTCCTATGAACATTGGACCCCAAATTAGAGGACATATTGACATTGCTAAAAATTAGTGGACACATCTCAAATGTCCTAGGATCCTTGTAATGTCCCTTTATCCTAGGTATGAGGATGTTTGAGTCAGCTTCTAGCACTGGGTAGGATTTTGGACTTTCTCATAATGTCATACTTTCTTTCATTCCTCACTTCCCTACCAATATCAAATATCCCAAAACTCCAATCCCCGACCTCCCGCTCCCTTATTTGTGGACCCAAAGACTCACTTCCCCATGCACTTGATATCGCCAACCCCCAATCCCCACTCCCTCCAACCATTGCATCCTTCCAGAAAGCTTTCCTCAAACCCTTAACTTTTGGCATGCTCTTTCACAAAACCCCACCACTTGATCAAAGAAATTCACCAATAATCAAGGCCATCTAGGTACTCCACTAATGGTCCTAAATTTGACTATAAAATGACAAGAAACTTTCAAACAACTCTCAACACAAGTGGGCCCATGCTAGGCTTCACTCTCTATACAAGGCAAGTAATTCCATCAAATTGGATCATCTTTGGACATCATCTCAACAAACCCATAATTGCAAAGTTGAGCACTTGTGTTCACCTATTGAATATGAGGACGAAAACCCTCAAGTCCTAGAGATCAGTGAACAAAACCCCATTGGTTTCCTAGAGTTTGAAGAACAAAACCCCTTTGGATTCCTAAGAGCATCTTCCCAAGAAGTTTGCATCTACACTTCAAGCTTAGTGGATTTCAGCATTTCAGCCTTTAGAATATTTTTCCTAAATATATTTGTGATTATTGTAATCTTTGTTATCAACAAACAATTGAAGCAACAAATCTTGTAATCATTGAATGAAATACTCTGTTCCAGCTAGTTTATAGGTGCAGATCTGTTTATTTTATGTGGTCATTTCAAATCTAAGTATTTTTATAGATGTTTTGGTTAATTTTCATTGTATTATTCCAGATCTAAGCAATTTTATAAATATTGGTCTTACAATTGTATCAAAGCATTGGTCTTCCTAGCCTAAAGGGTAAACCAAATTGTTGATGCTTTCCAATGAAAGAAAAATCAAATATTAAATAAGGAAGCAAAAGAAGTTGCAAGCACAAGACAAGCAAAACATAGGGCCTACTAAAGCATCTCCAGGAGAAGCAAGTGCATCTACAAATAACAGATATGTGGCTAACTTCGTGGCAAAGCCATCAAAACCTATGTTATATAGAAAGTGGCCAAGGAAAAATAAGTACCTAAAGACTCTTCTATAGTGCGGGTTGCTAAACTTTTTGAGTACCTAGACAATATGAAGCCTTCAATAATATAGTATCTTTTGATAGTTCCATGGTCATCATTGTGTTGTACCCAATCCGAAACTCAATTGTAATGCATGAAACTCCTTTGTCATCAATAAATTGTCATTTGTGTGTCAAAATTGTTTCATAATGAAAAATAGTTGTTTCATGGTCAAGTTGAATTATCATGTCAAAATCTGAAATTCTCAAATTGCCAAATGTTTGTAGCTTGTCCATCAATTTTAAATTTAAATTATTAATTTATAATTAATAATTAGTTATTAATATTATTATTGTTTAAAATTTAAAAAATTAAAATAAAAAATAACTTTTAATAAAATTAATTATTAATTAATAGTTTATTATTAATTAATGATTACTATTTAAAAATTAAAAAAAATTAAAAATCAAATACAAAAATAAATTTAAAAACAAAGAAAGAATGACAAAAAAAAAGTCAAATGGCTACAGCAAATAAAGGAAGGGCATGTACTAATCTTTATAAAAAAAAAAGAAATAACTGCAATGGTAATCTAAAAAGTGAGCCGCCGGAGCACACCTTTATAGGGTGCTTGATAATTTAAATAAAGTGCGGCCAAGACAAGAAAAGCATATAATGTCCCCTCTTCGAAACTAATCCAAGATTAAACTCAAAAACACCTATCATACATTTTTTGTGAGTCTTGCGACTTTTTTACTATGGAAATGGGATTAAAATTATAATAAAAGAGGGCCTCAAGTTAGGTTAAAATATAAAATAAGAAGGTCTCTTATAATTTAAGTTTATTTTAAAATAATTCCTCTCAAATATCAATCAAGGATCATAAAGGAAATAAAGAGAATCATGACTTTTGGAAGTAAATTCTATTTAAGAGAGGCCGGGCAAAGAGAAAGGGTATATTTAAAAACAATTATATTTTCTGATTTCTACTTCTTGTTGGAGCATTGAACTTGAGTTCAATTTGTTGATTGTTCAATTAACCTAAGGATGAAACCCCTCTAGGTCCAGAATTGGAGGACGAAAAACCCACAATTCCTTGGGGCCATTTCACATAGGAGTCACTATTGAGCTGAACCATTGAAATCTCAAATAGATATCAAAATTACACTTGTGTTGAAGGGGCGTCATGACTGCTTAAGTAATTCTGCATTCTTTTTGGGAAAAAATATATCAAGTATGTGGCTGCAATTTGCATATAAGGAGTGTGCTGACAGCTGGGTACCATCCACCATATTAATCGCTACCATTAGAGCATGATAATGGTGTCCTTATGATTGCTGGTTGCTGTTGATAAATTACATCATAGGTGCAGCAATGAAAAAGCTTCCATACAACCAGTCACTAGATTCCACAAATATAAATTACATCATTATTTCTAGGGTAGCGCTGCAAGTTGGGGCATAACTCAGAAATATGATGGGTACGTATGGTGTATGTAGCTCTTTTACTGCTACCATAACAACAATCTGAGTCTGGATTATGGTGCAAAGCCCTTTAAAATCACTGTAACATCCAGGGCATTGCTCATTTTGACAACTTCATTATTGGTCCAGGTATCAAGGATTGTAGGATCTATTATTATTGAGGTTTCAGGACTGCTGGGATAAACATAAGTCCATATAATATGCCTCATAACAGCCCTATGTTACTATTCCATAGACCAGTTTGCTTATCAATCAAAGTATTCAATTCATTGCATTAGTATTCTTCATTTCAGACTTGCACTTCCAATTTGGGCAAGGGTTTCAAGGAATATTTGTATTTGAGTGCAATGACTTGTATTCTCTCTAGCACTATCAATTGTTGGAGCTATAATTCAAGTCTATAGGTCATTGTATGTTTAATGTCTAAACAAGTTAAATGTTTCATGGCAGACCTAACAATTGCCTCATAACATTCCAAAGAGATTTTTAGTGACTTTGTGGCAGATTTATTTCAGAATCTAGCAACTCAAAAGACATACATTCAAACCCCAATAGAATGGTATAATTCAATCATTTTGTGCTGATCATTATATGTAATGTAATGTCCCTTTTTGGGATATTCCTAAATTTAGGCCTGCAAAACAATAAGAATCGTTAAAAACTGAAATTAGTAATACCGAGCATAAACTTTATGGTTATATTCAGATTAACACATAAAATATTATAATATTGAGAGCAATACATCATAGCTAAAACATCATAATAGTTAGATCTATAATTCATAGCATCATTAACATTTGGATTCAAAATAGTTTAACATCATTAATGGTTATTCCAAAGCATATGCCTATAGCCAATCATATTAGGAATTCACTTGAAGTACTTGCAAAACACAATCTCAAGGATGGTTGTCCTTGTATTGCAAGAGCATGGGTGGATCCTTGTCCATCCATCTCAGGGTGGCGTACTTGAGAAGACCCTCAAGCCTAGAAGCACTCGTATGCCTCCTAGCCCACAAGCACTCCATCTCGGGTGTGGCATACTTGAGAAGTCCGTCAAGCCCAAGAGCACTCATTCGCCTCCCGGGCCACAAACATGGCAAGATCTTAGGTCCACTCCATCCCTTAGTCCACCTTGGAGGTGCTACATCCTCCTTGATCAAGCCCAAGAGCACTCATTCGCCTCCCAACCCATGAGCGCTCCATCTCATGGTGGCATGCTTGATAAGATGCATGAAGACTACCTTCCTCAACAAGCCTTGGAGCACTCATACGCCTCCCAGCCCACGAGCGCTCCATCTCGATGGTGGCATACTTGATGAAGAAAAGGTCAGTACTTCATCTCTCATGAACTCGAAAGCTCTGATACCACTGTAATGAGCCTAACCCAATCTGACTCAAAACACTTCAATTTTCTGCCTTTGTAATTTTGTCAAACAGTTGGTGTGCAAAGTCTTCACTTGCTGTTTTGATTTTCAGTTTGATGTTGTTTGCTTGGAATGATGTCAAGTATGATTTAAATGCTTTTAAAGGACTTCTATGATGTCTAAACAAAGAACTAAACGCAATGCAATTCTCTTTTTGGATTTTCAAATGCAAATATGTGAATACTATATGAGAATTTTCAGTTTGATGTTGTTTGCTTGGAATGATGTCAAGTATGATTTAAATGCTTTTAAAGGACTTCTATGATGTCTAAACAAAGAACTAAACGCAATGCAATTCTCTTTTTGGATTTTCAAATGCAAATATGTGAATACTATATGAGAAAAGTGCATCTACGGCCAATTGACATTTTGTCAAACACTTGGCATGCTGATCATAAAAGATATAAACATGCTCATTTACAACAAATATATGGCCTGCAACTTATAACTCCTTTATTGAAATATTTTGTCCAATACAATGCTGATATAGAAAGGCCAAGACTCTTGGCATTACAATAGACTTCCAATATATGATAATACTGATAAAAGACATGCACCTACAGCTGCAATGCAAACAAATGTAGAGGAACCTGGTTACAAGATGCGCCCTTGATAGAAGATGATGTAGCAACCACTAGCAATTCAAAATGGCCCTCCTTCAAACCAAATAGAAATCCTCAATCAGCCGCCCCTGTTTCTGATATAAATACCCAAAATAAATAATTCGCAGCCTCCTATACCTCCAACCAGCATCAATCTTCATTAATTCGACCCCAAGAGTGGAGCGCTCCAACTAGAAGGAAGAATCGATGCATATTGAGACATCCTTGAGTGAATTCATGGCTCTCCAACAAGCTGCTATGGTGACTGAAAATCAGACCTGAATATTATATTCTTCCAAAATTGTCCCAAGTAAATATGAAGATGATGTTTCCAATCAGCAAAATACTCTTCAATCAACACTAAATCGAACTCCTCCAAAATTGGCCTTTAGCCACAAATTTTGCAATAGTGAGAAGACTGAAATATCTTCTCCAATAACTGCAACCCTTCAGTAGATAGTTTCACTACCTCAGTTATGCAAATCAATGGGATACTTCGTACCCAAAGACCTCCAATGTAGTTTCCAAAAACCCCAAGGCTCCTCCACAACAAACATATCAAAGTCAAGCGTCAAATGTCCTGGATGATCAAACAATGGCCAACCCTCATCTATTTATTCTTTTCTCACCAAGTCTAGGGCGGCCATCTAGAAGCTTCCCCAATATTCTTTTATTTTATTTTAGTGACTTTATAATAATAATAATTTATTTGAGTCACTATATTAAATTAATTAAATATAAGGTTACTTTTGATTTTTAATTTATTTAATAACCTTATAAAATAATTAATTTCATAATTTCTCCCTTATTTCCCCATTTAGCCTTCGGGAGCAAAAAGGCTAAATAAACACTGCGATGGCCACTAAGAAGGGGACATTACAAATCGGCCTCCCTATTTGTAAAACACTTCTATAAATTCAAAATAGATTGCTAAAGGAATCTACTATATTAATTGGTAATAGAATATCATTATGCAATTCTCAACTTACTTCCCAATGATATCCTTACTGAAATAATACTTATTTCCAATAGATATCTTATATTCCAATTTCTTATTTTCCTTTTTCCAATCACCACTTGATGCCTTCTCCACAAGGAAATAATCTCCCTTTTTATATCTTATTATTGAGGGAGTCACAACCTTTCACCTTAAGAGTCACAAACTTTCACATTAGGAGTCACATCATGTTTATTCTTAATTGATTGATTGAATGATGTTATGGATGTCTTTCTCAAATGAAATGCTCTCCCTTTTATATCTCAAGTTTGAGAAAGTCACATCTCTTCACCTCAATAGTTACAATCCTTCATCGCTACATTTGGAGAATAATAATTTAATTTTAAAAAAGTTAATTTGCTAGTGTTGTTGTCTATTACTTGTAATCAATCACAATAATTCTTTTCTTTTCCTTCTAGATCTACCTTCCTTATATACCTTATCTTGCTCAAGGGACACAACTCCTCATATGTTGGTTGACCATTCTTAACAACTTAATTTTTATTTAATGCCAGTTTGGTGTAATATTAATTATCTGTATTGATTTATTTTGAAACATAGGCTGCAGACATTTAGTTATAAAACAGAACATTACATGTAAATCAAATAATATAAAATATTCCATTCAAGATATTACAATGGTACTAGAGTTGGATTTTGCCAGTCTATGACATTTTCTTCTTATGCAATCAAATGACAGAGTCAGTAGGTATCATCAAAGGGTATTTAGAAAAGATCATTATCAATTTCCTAAGAAAAAAGTAATAGAAACTCCTTTGCCATTTGAGGCAGAAGAAGTAAATATGGAAAGAGAAGAAAGCTTTGAAAGATCATGTAGATAAGTTTGAAAGGAAGTTTAACCTTATGATAGATATGATGGGGCGGATGTTACATATGATGCAAAAAACCAAAAAACGTAGAATAATGTAGGAAATTCCAACAATCAAAATAGTCAAGCAAGTTCTTGTGGAGCCAATAACAATAACCATAATAAGCAGAGTCCCACACAAAGAACCATGGTTGAGTCTGTTGATAGACCTCTTCATCCTACTTCCATTCAGAGGGAAGAAGAAATTCCTGTGAGAAAAGCACAAAGTTCAATACAAGATGATATTACCGCCTGTTAAGCAAAGTATAGAAATCTCCCTCTAGAGATCCAAGAGGCAATGTGTTTCAAAAATTTCATGAATATGAAGAGAACTAGAAATGGATTAATACCTGAGCCTAGACCTCACAAGGATACCCAAATTTTTAGTAAAGAATTAGTGGAACAAAAGAAAAAGAAACATTTACATGTAGAACCCCACGAAGTCATCAAAAAGGTTACAGCATTAGGCAGTCAATGCCATGGACCCAATCCCATTCTTCTCAACAAAAGAAGATTTATCTTGTTGCGAGAAAGACTGATGACAGCTGAAACAAACTTAGAAGAGAAAACCTTTGCTTTTATGCAAAGAATCTTGGGAGCAAAGCCACAAGTGTCAGAGCAAAGAAGTAATGGCATCATGAAAAGAGTCAAGGCAATCTAAAGAAGAGTCAGAAAATAAGGTAGAGTATAAGGAAGCAAACACATCAAAGCCATGAGATGGAATAAAAGGTTTCAACAATTACTATCCCTAGTTTTGAGTCTGTTGAATTGTTAGATCAGCAACTAATGATAAGCAATTTGGGAACGTTGACACTGAATGGGAACCAAATAAATGGATTAAGAAGACAATTGTTCGTAATTAGGCCAATATGAATGGTTTGAACAAGAAATTGATCTCCAATTTGATAACAGGAATAATTTTCAATTTTCCCATTAGGCTGCAAATAACCCAATTTTTGAGATGGATGCAGAGAGATTTGTCCATTGGGATAACACAGTTTTGAAATGGAAGCAAAGGCATCTCCTGGTTCAGGTTCTACAACTTGTGATAATATCAAAGTAGCATAGCAGAAGTTGAATGGTGAAATGGTTCTTCATAAAGAACAACCCCTGGGGAAAGTTAGAAGCTGTAGAGACAGCAATTAGCAGAATTGGGTATGACTGAAGAAGTTTGCAGAGCAATATGGATAGTCAAGCAAATCTATTTGAAGAAAAGAAAGACAAAGTTGTTAAGACAACACATTAGCAGGACTTTGCAACATATAGATAGTTAATGAAATACCCTGCATCATTAGAGAGATCCAGAGTATTTTCAAGATTGATTTAGGCTCGCAGTATCTTCAAAAAGACTCAATCAAGTGAAGAATTTCTAGAGCATCCTAGTTTGTGGTTGCTTGAGGAGAAGTAATCTTGGGAAGGGCGGACTTTAATGTCCCTTCTTCAAAATCAAACGAAAGATAAAACCCAAAATGCCCATCATACATTTTCATGTGTCTTGGGAATTATGCACTAAGGAAATGGGATTAAAATTATAATAAAGAGTGCCTCAAATTAAGATTAAAATATAAAATAAGAAGGCTGCTTATAATTTAAAAAAACCTAGAACCATAAAAAATTGGAATATCACAAGCATGGTTGTAATTAAAAATATAATGTTAGATTGGATAATTTTTGGATTAGACTATGTAAGCTTTTTTCTTCATGGAAGTTTTAGATCACACCCCAGCCCATGATCCATCATTAGGATGAGCAAGCAAGACAAGAGAAATGAGATTTGAATAGCAAATCAATTAGCTAAATAGATGAAAGAAGTGAGGTGACATGATGCAGAAGCATCCGGGCAGACTGATAATCAACATCAACCAAAAACAGGTTTCAGGTTTGGGTTTCAGTTTTGGTGTGTTTTAGGTTTCTTTTGACATTTCTCGGCTTTGGATGTAGTTAGAATTGCAAAATTGTAGTATTGTCCAATTTTAGTCCCGGCACATAACAGGTCAGTTTCAGTAAAACAATTGTTCAAGGCAATCTATGAGGTTTGGCGACAAATCCTCTGGTAGGTAGATGGTTGAAGACATTTGTGAATTAATGGCGAAGATTTCGTGGTCGTCGCATGCATCATTAGAGAGAGATTAAAACTTTTTGTTTGAGCCCGTCGGATTACAGAAAGTTTGATATCTTGAAATCCTTAAAGACTAGAGCAAAACCATTCTACAAGGGACCATGGGATATCATTCCGAGCCTACCCGCCAATTTTTGTGTGAATCGGGGAACTTTCAATTTCCCACCAGCTAACACCCACCCCATCAATTGGCATAATCAATCTTCTCTAAATTGATGGTAGAGTTTTATAAGCAAGATTATTAAGGCAATAAAGATCAACTTCAATGTTAAGTTTAAGGAATATGTTGATTGAAAGTTGTGACTTTGTGAAGTATAAGTTAAAAACTTTTTAAAAAAAAATCACCATGCAGTTTAAAAGGGAATCTGAATGGCCAAACACCGATGAGGCACATTGCAATCTTCCATCTTCCCATTTGGTTGTTTAGAGAAGATGTTATGAAAGAGGAAGGGGCGGCGTAGGAGGAGGGAGAGTAGGAGAGAGGCCACACGCAAGGAGCTGCCAAAGACAGGTAAAGAATTATGAAAGGCAGCAAAACATTGTGTAAGGCATGAAGGAGGATGCCCAGCACTAACGTGAGTACAAACCAAGGAAAAATACATTGGTAAAATTGCGTTTTCATTCCCACATGTGACAGGAAGAGGTGAAAAGACAAAGAGCAAATGAGAGTTGCCAAAGGGAGGTTGTGCCATATTATGTGGCAGTTTGGAATAAAAAAAATGAAAAGATAATTGAAATTCATAATTGCTTGCTTTACAAAAGGAGAGAAGAACTCCTTATAAAGGACACACAAGACGATGTTTCTAAAACGAAACAATCATTAACTGAAGAAAACTAAAGCTAAAAAGCGGAAAGAAGCTAAAACAGACTAAAGCAAAAACAAAGTTACTAAACATTAATTGACGACTAACTAAAGCTAATAAAAGCAAAAGATGACTATTAATATTACATTTAATATTTTAATACCCTCCCTTAATGGTCATCGTACAAACAAAAACTAAGTCTACCCATAATCCTCTGGAAACATATCATCGGCGACTGATATCTAGAGAAGCATAACCGCCTTGCGATTATAGGTCTTTTCTCGCAGAACAAACAAATCTAGACACCGGCAATCAAAACAATGAGCTTCCTCCACTTCCAGGTAGTAGAATTTTTCACACAGATGCCATCCCTCCCATTTTCCAAAGCACGAAAAAACGAGGAAACACTGTGATCAACTGGCAAAGCATTGGACAATAAGCTAGCAAAACTCACAAACTGTAAGATTTTTCAGAAAAACCTCTGAAAAGTCTGAAAAAGTAAGATTTTTTCAAAAAAAATCCTCAAAAAACTTCTGAACTGCAAAAATTTTTTAGAAAAATTTTCAAGAACTCTTTAAAATCTTCAAGTGCACAACTTTTTGTTGAGAAAAAAATTGTTTAAAAAACTGGTCTGCAAACCCTAGCAACAACCCACGATTTTTTAGATAAGAGAAAATTGTCAAAAAACTCTTCATAAAACAGACTTAGTAAATTTTTTTAGAAAAAAATTTGAAAAACTCTTTTCAGAATTTCTATTTTTCCCAAAAAAAATCTATCAAAACTAGCTCAAAAATCAACCCTTTAGGCTGCCATGAAAACTGGAAAATCACCGCAAACCCACAAACCAAAAATTTGTCCTCCAGAAAAAAGAAACTTCCAATCAGAAACCCATCACAAAATAAAGATGCAAAACCCACAAACTCTAGATAAAAGATTTGAAAACCCTAGGTCGTGCCAAATATGAACTATAAATCTTGAATCCCGTGAGAAAACAGCCAAAAACCCTCACTCAAAAATCTTCCAGAAACTGCTCAAACCCGCGATTTTTATTAAGAGCATCACCAAAAATGCAGAACCAAAACCAGACGAAAAAACCCTTGCACGTGGAAAAGAGAAGAAACATTTTGAAAACACGCACAAAACCCACACTGAAACGCACACAAAAGGTCGTGAAAAACAGTGGACGGCATAGGAACAGCCCACGAAAAACAGCAAAAGTGCCCAAACTGGCGTAAAAAACATTGTAAAAAACGACGTGACAACTTTTCACAGTTGTGCGATTTTCTTCTGTTAGAATAATATATCTCTTTAGTTAATGGTCAATACTTAATGTATTTAGTCTGTCTACAGTAGTAGGTAGTTAGAAGTAGGTCATTTCTTAAATGACTACAATGCTGCTACAGTACTTTGTAACTACTATATAATGTACTCTTTCTTGAGTAATAGACAACATATTTTACCAATTCACTTTCTGAACATGGTATCAGAGCCCAGGTTACTGGTCTGGGTCTGACTCCCTCACGAGAAGGCCCGGGATTTTGGGAGGGCAAAGTTTTTCTGTAATTTGTGAAAAAAAAAAAAAGTTCAAGTTTTTTTTTCACGTGAGGAAATCATCAACATGATTCGTGGGCTTGATCTCTTCAAAGCTCTGTTTGTGGGTGTCTTCTTGTGCTCAGTTCGTGGGTCTGGACGCGAGGTTTTTCGCATTTTTTTCTGCTTATTGAAGGTTTTTTAACCAAAAAACGCAGATTTCTGGCCTCCAGTCTCGCGCGACCTCTGATTTGTGGGTTTTTGGCCGCGGATTGTTTGTAAATGGTTAAAAAGTCTTCTATTAACAAGAGAAAAAGTTACAATATATAGAGAGCTTACATAACTGTAGATATTAAATATATCTACCTACCAAAAGTTACTGTAGAAACAGTAACAGCTATATAGACTAGACATAACATTACATTGACCATTAAATAATAAGAGAATAATATATTCTAACACCCTCCCTTAATGGTCAATCCATCAACAACACCAAGGTGCCCCTTGAATTTTACAAATTTATTCGGGCTCAGAGACTTGGTGAGAATGTCTGCAGTCTGATCCGCTGTTGGAACATACTGCAGCTGAACTGATCCGTCTTCTACCAGCTTGCGGATGTAATGACAATGAAGCTCGACATGCTTGGTACGTTCATGGAAGACTGGATTTTTGGCCAGTTTGAGCACCCCTTGATGATCAGTGTACAAGGGAGAAGGTCCTGCTTATGACATGTGCATGTCAGAAAGCATCCTACGAAGCCAAACTGCCTCACATGCTACTTTAACTGTTCCTCGATATTCAGCTTCTGTCGAGGAAAGAGCTACTACCTGTTGCTTCTTGCTGGTCCATGTTACAGCACCTATACCCAAACTGAATACATACCCAAAGTAGATTTTCAATCATCCACTGAACCTGCCCAATCTGAGTCTGTGTAACCAATCAACTTTGGATCCTTGCATCTGCCATACAAAATGCCATAATCTGAAGTGCCCTTAACATATCGCAGCACTCGCTTCGCTGCAATCCAATGATCAGCTTTAGGAGTTGTCATGAAGCGAGAGATGTAGCTCACTACAAAACTGATGTTTGGTCTAGTGGCAGCGAGGTAGATGAGACTGCCCACTCGTTGTCTGAATGTCATTTCATCGACTGGAGGTGAATCAGAGTTGGCTGACAACTTCAACCCCTTCTCCATAGGTGTGGAAGCAGGTTTGCAGTCCTGCATCCAAAATTTGTCAAGCAAACTTCTGGCATATTTTGACTGAGAGATAAAGATGCTACCATCGGTCTGCCAAACTTCAATACCCAAACAATAATGGAGAAGCCCCAGATCTGTCATGTCAAAAGCCTGACACAAAGCTTGTTTGATTGCCGCAATCAAATGTGTGGAACTACCAGTAATGATCAAATCGTCAACATAGACAACAAGAAATAGAATATCATCACCAGAGTGTTTGACATACAGATTACTGTCAGAAGGGCTGCACTGAAAACCATGATCAACCAAGTACTGATCAATCTTGAAGTACCATGCACGGGGAGCCTGTTTCAGTCCATAGAGCGCTTTCACGAGCCTACACACCTGATGTTCTTTGCCGGCAACCTTGAAACCAGGAGGCTGCGTCATGTAGACTTCTTCCTGCAAATCATCATTGAGGAAGGCACTCTTGACGTCCATCTAATGAACTGTCCATCCAAATTGGGCTGCAATAGCGAGAAGAAGACGAATTGTGCTCATCTTGGCAGTAGGAGCGAATGTCTCCTTGTAATCGATGCCCTCCCGCTGTGTGAATCCCCGAGCGACTAATCTGGCTTTGTATTTATCTAGAGTACCATCTGCATGATACTTGACCTTGTAAACCCATTTGCAACTGATAGGTTTCTTCCCAGGAGGAAGATCAGAAAGAACCCAAGTGTGATTCTTCAGGAGACTATGATATTCTGTCTGCATAGCCTGTTCCCACTCTGGAATTCCTTTAGCCTCGGAATATGTATGAGGCTCGTAGATGCTATGGATGTTGGCCATAAGAGCAAAGTTGATGGTGTGTTGCTGCTTGCTCTTGCTACGAGTAGATCTGCCCTCAATGAGTTCATCATCATGAAGATCACCGATTGTCTTGGCCCACCACTTAGGGCGACGAGTAGAAGTGCCAACATCTGAAACAGGAGTAACAGCATCTCCTAGGATTTCTGGAACAAAGTCATCTGGATATGAGTCCTGAGGAAAATCAGGTGGTGCTATATCATGATCAATAGACTCCTCATCTTCAGAGTCAGAATGCTCTGAAGCCCTCCCATCATGGGAACCAAGAGGAAGACGAACACCCTCATCAAGAACCTTCATAGGCTGATCCGCAGGACTGGTAGTAGGGACAAATGGACCAGTAGTCTCATCAATCACAACACCACGGCTGAATATGAGACGACCTGTCTCCACGTCAACCAACCTGTAGGCTTTGTGATTGTCGCTGTAGCCAGTAAACATAAGTGTCTGGCTCTTGGAGTCCAACTTGGCACGCTTGGTGTCTGGAATCCATACATGAGCGGTAGAACCGAAGACTTTCAAATGGCCCACCTTAGGCTTGCGTCCTGACTAGGCTTCTTCTGGAGTCATCTTCTTAACGGCCTGTGTAGGTGACCGATTCAGGAGGTAGACTGCAGTGTAGACTGCTTCAACCTAGTATTTCTTAGGTACATTTCTGTACTCGAGCATAGAACGAGCCATTTCGGTAATGGTTCGATTCCTGCGTTCAACGACACCATTCTGCTGAGGGGTGTAGGGTGTGGTAAGTTGGCGCTTAATGCCGTGTGCAGCACAAAAAGTAGAGAAGTCAGTTGAACAAAACTCCCCCCCATTATCTGACCTTAGAGTAACAATGTGAGAACCCGATTCTTTCTCAACTAAGGCTTTAAACTGTTGAAAGGTGCTGAACACATCTGACTTTTGTTTCAGAACATACACCCACATTTTGCGACTGAAATCATCAACAAACAATAAAAAGTACCTGGACCCAGTAACAGAAGGAGTATTCATTGGCCCACATACATCAGCGTGAACCAATTGAAGTACCTTGGAGGCTCGCCAAGAATCACCATCCGTGAACGGTGTCCGATGCTGCTTGCCAGCTTGACAAGCTCCACAAACTCCATGATTTTGAGTTTGAATCTCAGGTAGACCAGCAACAAGACCCTCCCGAGATAACTGAGAAAGGTAGTGCACATTCAAGTGCCCATAACGCTGATGCCAAAGTTTGTTGATGGTTGTACTTCGGGCTGCCAAAGCGTGCTCTTGAGAATCACCAGAATCAGCAAGTCTATACAGACCGTGATCCTCAAATCCCATTGCAATTGTAGTACGAGTCTCCCGGTCAACGATGCTGCAGGTGGACGAACTGAAAACAACATCTAACTGGGGAGAATGCCGCATGATCTGACTGACGGAGAGGAGATTATGTTCCATGCCTGGAACATAGTAGACATCGAGAAAGAGTAAATTTCTTCCTCCTAAGTGAATCTGGACAGTGCCCTTACCAACAACTGTGTACTCTTCGCCTCCTCCAAAAATGACTGAATCAGAGAAAGGTTCGAACTTTGTGAACCAATCCCGACGATGAGTAAAATGCCGCAATGCCCCTGAATCAATATACCAGGCAGAAGAATGTACCGGATCTGCAATTCTCTTGGCCGCATGCAAACTCTGCTCATGAAGAGAGCCTTTGCAGAGCCTTCCTGTTTGTGCTGGCAATAATTGTGTGCTGTCCTATGAAGAACCAGAGCCTTTCGGCTGAGAAGACTGAGCCTTCCCTTTGTTCTTAGCAGAAGATTTTTGTTGGAGGAGGAACTACTGCTTCCAAACTGTTGTCTCCAACGATCTTGTTGTAATTGTTACACAAGTCTGGAAACTTCAAGTCAACGTTTGTTGAAGTAATATTGAGCGTCTCAATGAAATGCTTGTAAGACTGTGGCAAACTCTTCAGAGTAATGACGACCATGTCCTCTTCCTCCATCTTTCGTCCAATGGCTTCCATTATCTTTTGAAAAAGCATGTTCTTAAGAAAAAATGCACGACTCTTATCTGACATTTCATGGAGATCCTTCAGGGTTGTCCATACCTCAGCAGCTGTTTTTCCTAACGGCACTTGTGGCAGCTGGTCGTCAGTGACTGAAAGCTTGATGAGCATGACGGCTTCCCGGTTGCGTTCATCCCATTTGTCCTGATCCTTTCCGGCTACAGTGGGTCGAGGTGATGTACCTAGAACAACCGCATCAAGACACCGATACTCGAAAATGGTCAGCATACGCTGCTTCCAGGTGTTGTAATTCTTCCCGTTGAACTTCTGGCTGCTTTTGAGCATTATGTTCGTGAGAGATGCCATCACGTACCTTGCGGTCAAACAGGTGAAGGCAAGATAATGCAAAGAAAACAAAAATACAGAAACTCGAAAACGGATTTTGAGGTTTTACTGAAAACCCAGAAAAGATAAATAAAAACCCAGAAGGATGGAAGAATACCCAGAAAATTTTGACAACACAAATTTCGAGGCACGGAAAACGAAGTACCCAGAAAAATCTAGTGACAACCCAGTTGAGATCTCGCAAAACCCAAAAGGAATCTGCAATCAGAAAAAAAATTCGACTTCAAACTAAGGCACAAAAAACGAGGTACCCAGAAAATTTAAAGACCGACCCAGTTGAGATCTCGAAAAACCCAGAAGGAATCTGCAAACGAAAAAAATTTCCGCCTTCAAACAGAGGGTCAAAACCCTAGACGAACTTGCAGAAACCCTAGGCCGCCATTGAAGACCAGAAAAATTGCAGAAAACAACTCGAATCTGCACGAAAATTTGGCAAAAGAGATGCCAAACCCTAGGCTACTAAGTTGCAAGAAGGGGCGACCACAATTTTGCTAAAAAAACCACCCAAATCATGCAAAAACGTGAAAAAATGCGATTTCACAGAAAAACGCAATTTTCACATCTGAAATCCCATAAAAATGTAGATTTTTTCCGCCCAGAAATGCGTGCAAACAGAGATAAAAGCACCCAGAAAGTCAGAAAACCCTCACACAGAAAAAAAAAAAAAAGTGCTTTCAAAATCGTGCGCCCAGAAAAGACCAAATCGCTTGCAAAAGGGACGATTTTTCTAAGGGAAACAAAACACGATTTTTGGCAGAAAGAAAACACGAAATTTTTGGGTTTTTTTCTTACGGCTCTGATACCATGTAAATGGTTAAAAAGTCTTCTATTAACAAGAGAAAAAGTTACAATATATAGAGAGCTTACATAACTGTAGATATTAAATATATCTACCCACCAAAAGTTACTGTAGAAACAGTAACAGCTAAATAGACTAGACATAACATTACATTGACCATTAAATAATAAGAGAATAATATATTCTAACATTGTTCTGTAGCTCGCATTTTTCTTGCAGGCACGACTTTCTACAAACCCGACGCGATTTTGGGCGCGTGTCTTGTCTTGGCGCACGTTTTCTGAAGACATTTTCTATCAATCCTCTTGGGCGCACTGCAATCTCTGGTCGCATTTCTCTAAAGAAGGTTGTTTATTTTTAGCCCGCGTTTTGAAGCGATTTTCTGCATTTTTTGACCTGAGATTACTTCTAATTTTTGGGCGTCGACGAAAGTTAAGTTTGGTTGCAGATTTGTGCCTACTTCCAGTCACGATTTTCACACCTTTGAAGACGCGTTGGTTCTGCAACTAGGTCGCAATTTTCAGCGACGTCTTTCCTCAATCTTTCTCACTCGCGTTTTTTTTCAAACCCTCAATCTGCTCGCATCTAGCAACGATTTTCAGAGTTCCTTTGTTTTCTGGTGGATTTTTCAAATTTTTCTGAGTTTTCTGGTTCATCCATGGCCGCCTAGGGTTTTTGCAAATTCGTCTAGGGTTTTGACCCTCTGTTTCAAGTCGAAAAAAAATTTCGATTGCAAATTCTTAGTGGGTTTTTCAAGAGCTCATCTAGGTTATTCTCAGATTTTTCTAGGTGCATCGTTTTCCGTGCCTCAATTTTTGTGCAATTCTTCTATTTTTTGGCGGCTAGGGTTCCAAACCCTCTGTTTTTCAAGCCCACAATCGATGTTCTGGGTTTTTTAATTTTTTTTGTCCCATAAAGAAAAAAAAAACTGGCTTCTGGGTTTTAAAAATTCTGGGAGGGTTTATAATTTTCTCCTCAAAAATTAAGAGTTTTTCTCCTGTATACCCTAATCAGGGATTCTTTGGTATTTGGTTTTTACCATTTTTTCCGAAAATACAATGATTTGTAATCTTGGGTTTGGCGATTTTTTCCTCAAAAATCGTGGTTTGTTGCAGTCAGTTTTTTGGTTGCACCTAGCGATGCTAGAGCGAACATCTGCAAATTTGTCTTCTTGCAGTTTGTTTTGGGGCATTGTGCTCATCTACAAAAGTTTTGACGGTTTGCCGATTTATCCTCAAAATCATGGCAGTTGTTCTTGGTATCTCTGGTTTCAAGGAGGGACAGCTTTGTTACCCAACAACGGGTTGGACATTTTGTGATGACTTTTGGTCAACAGTTTTGCAGATTCTGGGAGGTTAGTGGCAGACTCATCTCAGTGGCAGACTCAGTGGCAGGCTCTTGTCTCTTGTTGCAAAGCATTCTAAAGAAGGGGGCAGCCTTCTCTGTTTTTTTCTGGACAGTTTTTGGTTCTCTTAGTCATTAACATTTTGCAGATCCAGGGAGGGTCTCAACAACAGTAGAGTGTTATGAAGAATTTGTGACCAAAAAACTTGCAAATTGTTTTTTATAGGCTAGTTAGTAGATTGACCATTAAGGGAGGGTGTTAGAATAATATTTCTCTCTTGAATTAATAGTCAATAGTTAATGTATTTAGTCTGTCTACAGTAGTAGGTAGTTAGAAGTAGGTCATTTCTTAAATGAATACAGTGCTGCTACAGTACTTTGTAACTAATATATAATGTACTCTTTCTTGAGTAATAGACCACACATTTTACCTATTCACTTTCTGAACATCTTCAAATCCATCACGAAAAAAAAAAAACATACAGAAAAAAAATGCACGATTTGTCTTTTAAAAAATCCACGAATTCCCTCTTCAAAAAAATAACGCGATTTTCATATGCAAAAATCCATGAATTTAAGCTCCAAAAAACCACGTGATTCTTCAAGAAACACTCAGACACGATTATCAAGAAAATAAAAACCCTCAATTTTTTTTCTTGCAAACGAGCCCGCGAATCTTCTGCAATAAAAAACCCTCGAAATTCTTCACTAAAAAACTTTGATTTTCAAAATTTTCTAAAAAAAATTCTTCAATTTTTTATTAAAAAAAAATCGGCTAAATCTAATCAAGTTCAAGCCTCAGCTCTAATACCATGAAAAGATAATTGAAATTCATAATTGCTTGCTTTACAAAAGGAGAGAAGAACTCCTTATAGAGGAAATACAAGACGATGTTTCTAAAACGAAACAATTGTTAACTGAAGAAACTAAAGCTAAAAAGTGGAAAGAAGCTAAAACAGACTAAAGCAAAAACGGAAGTTACTAAACGTTAATTGATGACTAACTAAAGCTAATAAAAGCAAAAGATGACCATTAATATTACATTTAATATTTTAATAAAAAATAATAATGAAATGTTTCCTGTAGATAGAGCAGGCCACGCTAGTTTGGGGAAGGAGTTGAGGGATGTAGTCTGAAATTAATAAGTTGCAGATAAAAGAGAAGAGAGGAGGGTGTGAGGTATGGAGAGGGACAAATAAATAAATGCAAAGTGAAACCAAAGAGATCACGCAGCTGGTAAAAAGAGCAAAGCCTGTACAAGCTAAAGTGAGAAGTAAAGGAATAGGAAGATAAATACTGAGATCTAATTTAAATTAAAAGGTATATGCAGAGTGGGGAATACAGGCACATACCAGACGAAAGTAATAAATGAACGCAAGTCAAATTGCAGGGACATGGAATAATGGAAGAACTTGATATTGAGAATTGATCTTCGGGGGATTTAAAAGCAGATTGTAAATGTTTTGGTTTGTGAAATACGAGTTAGAATAAATAAATTGGCCTGCCCTCAATAATTCATTGTATATAAATCTGAAATGTGAATACAATCACATTATATAGGAAATAGAAATAGTCGAATGATCATTTCTATTTATATATATCATGATTTTAAATTGAGTTTTGATTGACAAATGACATTGTCAATTCAAGTTGCTGTCTGACTGCGAATTGTGCCAGCCTGATAAGGCTTATGCAATTCGAACTGCATCATGACACAAGAATCAAGAAAGCTAGAAGGGAAAGGAAAAATGAAGGTCAACCAATCATGACTCCAAAAACAACAAAAAGAAATAGAGAAAGGAAAGGAATAAAAATAATAGAGCAGAATTCCAAAAGCATATTAAGAAATTAAGACAACCAAAAAAAGAGATCGTGAGAATGGGGGATTATCATGAAATGCAACATTGAAGCAAAGGATGGAGATAAGGATTAGAATACCTATATTTAGGAGGCAAGCCGGATAATGATTAGTCACCTAGAAAACTTAAATAACAATTGTATGATAAAATACAACAAAGAAAGTAAGAGAGATGAAGGACCACATATAAGAGTGTAAACCTAACAATAGGAAAAAGAATATAAATTGCATCTAAGTATTAGTATCACTTGAAAAATAGAAAACCAAATGAATATATATATATATTATATATATAAACAACAATAACAATAAATATACATATCCAAATGTGGATGACCAACTGGCAAAAATATCACTCGTTCTCTCTCTTTCCTTTGATTGCATGTTTATATTCTCTTTCCTTACATAGTATACTATAATACTTGGTATCATTTTTCCGTTTTGTTCAGTTCATATCATTTACCTCCTCATATGCCGTGTATCATTCTATCACATTCTTCTCCACCCTGCACCCCTCCCCCCACCTCCTTATTACATCTACTCCATTCTTTGCATTAGTGTAACATTCTTCTCTTCCCCGTTCCATTACTTATCCAGTTGTATGTTCTCAATTTTATTGAGTATTGCCTCATTCTGTTTGATAGTGTCTTATTTAGTCACTCCTTGTATTTCAGTCATTTTATTTATATGTGCATTTATTTAATTTTGCTAGCTTGCTAATTAATTGTTTGGTTTTCTTTATCCCTCCATCCAATTTTGATTGATTTTTCCTACTTGGTAAATTTTCACTAGTCTTTCTTCCTTTTAGGATTATAGGTCTCTGCCACCTGGTCATCCATACTTGGATAGTGTTCTATATATAGTTTATTTATATATATATAGAGAGAGAGAGAGAGAGATATTTATAAATATATATATACCTGTATATATCTACATATATATCTATACTTTTTTATATACATACATACATAAATATATATAGACTTGCACACAGGTTCCAATATCCATCTGCTTTTTTTTCAAGTGACACTAATACTCAAATGCAATGTATATTCTTTTCCCTATTGTTAGGTTTACACTCGTATATGTGGTCCTTCATCTCCTTACTTTTTTGTTGTATTTTATCATTCAATTGTTGTTTAAATTTTCGACATGACTATTCATCATCTGGCTTGCTCCATAAATATTGTTGGTCTGTGGAGCCTGATCAGATTTTGGAGTTAATATTTTGGTCACTTTGCTCGGCTCGGTTTCCCTCCAAATTAATTAACGAGAGAGTGCAAGGGGGGTGGAGCCCCTCCTGCAGGGTCCAGGGGGACCACCCCCCAACCAAAGCCTGAGGGCAATGCCCACAATGGGGGTCTAGGGGCAACACCCCCGAAGCAAAAAATTAGTCAATATTTTAATAAAGAAGTTTCTATTAATTCCCAATGTAAAATCGGTTGAATTCTAGTTTTGAAGCTGCCAAAATAATTAACAGCTACTTGTTGTAGTTGGAATTGGAATAGTCACAGCTTTGTGTTTGAAGCCAGTAGCAAGGCACGCATGGAGGTAGACAGAAGGTCATGATTCTGAGAAGAATGAACGTGCAGCGCAGCACGTGGAGTGTATCGTTGGTTTGTGGGTGTAACACGCAGATATGCGTGAGGATGCCGAGTGCAGTTTGATGTTGCATGTTGCAACAGATTGCTGCAGGTTTGCATAATTTGTATTTCGCTAGAAGTATAATAAAATTGGACTGTTGTTGTTTGTGGACGTAGCCCAAAGGGTGAGCCATGTTAAAACTTGTTGTCTTATTTCTTTGTTTCATTATTTAATTCTGCATCATAATTGATTTAATTTGTTTATATTATTGCTCCAATCCTGCCAGAAAATCCTAACAAATATAGGTATTCAAATCCTTATCTCCATCCTTTGCTTCAATGTTGCATTTCATGATGATCCCTCACTCTCATGCTCTCTTTTTTAGGTTGCCTAAATTTCGTGGTATGCTTTTGCAATTCTGATCTATTATTTTTATTCATCTCCTTTCTCTATTTATTTTTTGTTGTTTTTGGAGTCATGATTGGTTGACCTTCCTTTTTCCTTTCCCTTCTGGTTTTCTTGATTTTCATGTCAACTCACTCCCTTCATCTATTTAGCTAACCGGTCTGCTATTCAACTATCATTTCTCTTCTCTTGCTTGCTCATTCTGATGATGGATCATAGAGTGTGATCCGAAATGTCGATAAAGAACATAGTCTAATATAGAAATAATTAATCTAACATTTTTTTTTTAATTACAACCATATTGATATTTCAGTTTTGTATGGTTCTAGAGACTTTTAATGTTGCCTGCTTTAGGGTTTTCAAAATGTTGTGAATCCCTTTACACGGCAATATACTAGTGGAATCCTAAAGGAATTTCAGAAATCCTTTCTGTGCAAATATACTGGTGTTGAGTGCCATGTGAATTTAACAAAAATCTCCTTTAAGCAGTAATACACTGGTTTAAATACCAAGTGAATTTGACAAAAAATGGGGCAATTATGACCCAAGAAAAAACTAATTAGCAGGAGAAAGAGAACCTATTAGTAAATTTGATAAATGAGATACCTTCGGTCATGGCAAGTTTGCTAAAAGTTCTTTAAAAAAGTAAGAGAAAGAGAGCCTCTTAGTGTAAAATCCTGGTGTAAGCTCCAAATAAATTTGATGGAGAAGATAATCTTCAGTCATAGAAATTATAGCACGAATTACAAGGACAAAGAGAGCAAGCTCCAGGTCTAAAAGAGGATAAGGAAAAAGAAATGCCACTTACCCCCATTGTACAGCGATAGACTCGTAGTCCCAATAATCCTTAGGGCGGACAACATTAACATCAGCGTAAACGCGCGCCTTGGACATCGCACCAGGCCGCCGGATCGACTTGCCGATTTTCTGCGCCAGGTTTGCCGCTGCAATCGCCGCTGATGCTGCTGCTTTGGAAGACTTAGAAGGCACGGTAGTGGTGGTGGTGTTGCCTGGGACTGTAACGGGTTTGTAGAAGACTTTTGAGGGTTTGCGTTTTCCTGGGCGGTGTGATGAAGCCGTGCGGATTCGAACCCCCGACCAGAGGGCTGTGACAAGGCCTAAATGGCTGTTCGGAAAAGTGGGTCTGGATGGGGAAATGTCGAAAGGTGTGTTAAGAAAAGTGGGTCTGTGAAGGAATGTAGTGCGGAGGATGTGGAAGTAGGAATGCAGAGGCCTTGCGGCCATGAAAGGGGGAAGATGAACGAGAGCTAGCTGAATTCATCAAACGGAAAAAGGACAAGGCAAATTTGGGTTTGTTTTGATTGATGGCTTTGGGGTGTGAAGGTTTTTTTAATTGTTTGCCGGTTTTTCATAATACTTATTTCGTCTCTCGAAGTGGAGCTTTAGAAAAGAAAAGTTACACTTCCACAAATTTTTAATTAACAGCGGACAATTTTTCAGTTTTGCCAAAAATACTTTGAATTACAATGGCTGGCTTTTGTATTCAGTGTCTATTTATGCAACTTTTCCTGATATTCTGGTTTAACGAGAAGTAAACAACTGTAGCGGCTAATACCTGTGCTTTCGCAAATGTTTTTTAATTCGATAAAATCTGTACAGCAATTACACACTTTCAAGCCAATTCACTGATATTTTTCTTGAGAAGAGAGATTTAACCATATTGGTGATTTTTTTATGTATAAATGAATGAAGGAATTTTAATAATTTTCACAAGGTTAAATAGTTAATGAGGTCAAGAGTAATATGCAAACTTTTTTTTTAATACATCTTATTTAATTTTGCATTAATTTAAAGAAAATCATACAATATTAATAAAAGGAGGTGATAGAAAAGCACACAAATGAGTCCATCAAAAGGACAAATCTAATATTAAAATACAAAGATTTCAAAGTTTGTAAGTTTTTTTTTTTGAATTTTCTATTGTGAATATTGATTCAAAAGTTTGTATTTTAATTTAGTCTTATCTTTTTAAATAAGGCATTTAGATTGAATGCTTAGGTTGTCTTTGTAATTAATATGATTGTCATTATAGGATAAACATTCTATGATGTAGTGTTATTGTGTCTTTGGTAATCTTTTTTCATAAAATAGGCAAGTTCTCATTTTGCACTCTTTCTTAAGTATTATCTTCCAATGTGTCTCGCATCTAAAATGATGTGAGCTAGTCTTTAATTAGACAATCAACATTTTCTCTTTCCACTCTATTTCTCACATATGTAAGTTTTTTTCATAATGGTCCCACATGGGATTAAATTCTTCGATATAATATACTTTCTTTTACAACCCTGAAAAAAATTACATACTTTTATATTTCCTCATTAATGCATAGACACTTTTGCATATTAGTGCCTCATTTATTCATCCACTTGTCATTTTGTTTCATCTATGTTTTCTTCTTTTTTGCTTAGTTTTTTTCTTTAGAACCACTTTAGTCCAACAATGATTCTCCATTTGGCAATTTTTTTTAGGTAGCTTAACAATGGAGCCAACATTGATGATTCTAATGGGAAAGCACATGTTTCAACTAATAAAGTCCCATACATAAATAAAGTTTTGGTTTTGAGATTGTTTATGATGAGGTGCTTCTAGATTCTTTCTACTTACCTTTGTTTTTGTAAAGAAGGGGGATGCGAAGCCCCTGAGATTCTCAGGTCACGGAAGAGCGTAAGGGAGCAAACTACCCTAAACTACCTCAAACTACCTAATAACCTAAAAAGGAAGGGCAAACAAGGCTTTGTTTCCCTTATGTTTTATGATAGAAGTTTTTTGGAACCGAGTAAGCAGACCATAGATGTAACATGCCAACCCTTCACTAAAGTAAAAATTTCCTAAGTTTTCACTGTTCGAGTAAATAAACTATGTAACAAGCCATTGCAATAAAATATTTCTTTTCTTTATTGAAAATATATGAACAAAGATGTCATAACAATATACAATAAGGATTCCCTTCCAATACAATAATTTCACAAGATGCAATAACACAAGAATGTACACAGTTACATACATAGCTTGATCAAGCTTTGAAACAAATAGTTATAGATGGTCCAGGATCCTCCTTTCAAATCTTGGTATTTTGTCACCTACTATGGAAGAGAAGCATCACTCAAATGCTTTCCCGCCAACCACGAACTCATATGCAGTCCCTAGCGCATCTATCATTCAATAGATGGCCCTTCCCTTCGACGAAGAGATTGGTAGAGTAACCAAATAATGACAACCAACTAAGCTTAGTGTTGTGTCCTACATAGCTAAAACTTGTAAACCCACAATCTAGGACTAGCATGTAATACTAGATCACAATGAACTGACAGTGGAGCTAGAGGAAATCACACTACTTTGGCCAAAGTGTTCTCACTCAGTACTTCGAATGAAGGTCATTCTATCACATACACTACTCAAGGCCGATTTGACTTAAGGCCACCATAAACTACGCATAGGTATTTCCTTCAATGGATAATCTATAACCCCAAATATAGCCTATCACCATTTCTACAATTTTAGAATAAATCTACTTAACAAAGTTGATAGGTTGTCGTTAGGTCCTAACACTTTAGTTGATAAACATATCAATATATTGACCGGGTAGTGTCCAAAGGCTATATGCAATAGAAGACATCTCGACTATCTCTCTCGGGTTTCCTAAATACCAAACAACTAAAATAAAACTCTAAACTAATAAGCCACTAAATTTAGAACGCAGGAAATCATCTATCTAGAAAGCTTGAAATAACTAAACTATAAAGCAGAAAACTATGAATCTAAAAAGCATAACCACTAAACTAGAAAGCATGGAAATGATTAAACTAAGAAATGTATAGATTGTTGAAGAAGTAAAACTTGTAAAGAAATTAGAAAACATTGATCTAATCAAAAGATAACAATCCAAAACAGCTAGCAAAAAATGATTTAACAATCTGAAACAATTGAAAGAAGGTGTTCTGAAACTTCAGACACTAAATTCAAAGACTACAAACTCAGCTACAACCTGTAGGATTGACCTTGACAAAATTACACATATGAAAATAAATCTACTAAAGAAAAGTACTGAATTAGAAGTAAAATACTTATCTATCTAATCTACAACCCCTCGAGTGGCCAGCTCTCAGGCGCTCCTACGTCTAGCTCATATCACATACACTGGTAACTCTAAATTACTTCATTCAAAGAACTCCATTCACATTATTTAGTAACTCCAAAAGTGGTGAGAAAAACTCATTTGATTCATATGAAAGGTGTAACTTAGAAAACATAGTGGCAGCATAACGATATTCTTCTGTATATCATTATTTTCAACAATTACATATTTATATGAGAGCAGCTAACAAAATCCTACTTTTTCAGTTGGTAAAGTCTTCAACTAATTGTCAACAACTAATAGACTTTAAAGCCCATGACATGAAAATATTAAAGAGGCTCAACATGAGCCATAAAGTCTTTAGAACTGAAAAATAACAGAAACTATAAAAACTCAGTCCATCATGTATGCTCCTGAAGTTTCGGTGCCCATTCACTTGTCTTCAACGGTGTTTAAATCTGCATTAAAACCTCTTTGACTGGAATGGTAACCGATGGTGGAATTTGACTCATGGAATACTCAAAAACTAAACCATTAAGTCAACATAAATTAGCTTATTTTGACTAATTTCAAGAAATAAAAATTATACGCTTATTCACAAAAAGAAAGCAATTACTTATCCTAAAGATAATTAATTGGCAGGGTAAGGTTGGTTGAAAGGTGTAAGGTTAAGTATTGAGTCCATTATATTGATGAGGTTATTTTTACCTCATCATTTCCTCCCCTTCCTAAGCCCGAGTAGGTCCTCCTGCTCTTTGGTGTGTTCCCTGTCCTTCATTTTCCTTATTCATCTCCTCATACTTGGCATTGAGATCATACAAGTCATCTACCTCTAGCTCCTTCAAAAATCCCTGATGAAAAGTGACCCTTTGTACCCATCTTGCAAAATTGTCATCACTTTGGTTTGTATTGATATATGCCACACGGGGTGTTGAAAGAAGTAGAGGAGGTCTATACCTCATGTCAATCCAATTAACCTTTAATTGCTCAAGGATTTTGGCCAAGGCTACTGCCCTCCGTAGGACCATTTCATATTAAGAGGTGAGATTACCTCTCTTTTCCTGAGATACATAGGAAGAGAGGTATATCATTCTTCACATGCATGCCAAGCTTTCCCCATCAACTTTGGTCCTTGATCTTGAAAGTGATCATAGCACATCCAGAGGTTATTATTGTACTTGCTTTGTACCCCCTCTCTAATTCGAATGCCCATAAATTATTCCTTGAAATAGAAAGGCTTCCTATGGGGGTATCTCATTTGCAACCCAACAATTTTCTCTGCATGTGCATACTCCCTTGACCGATCTTGCCAGTGAAGTTGATTACGCATTGTGGACATGAATGATCTCAATTGGACTTCTCCCACAAAGAAATTAACAAATAAATCATTATATTCTTCTAGGAGCAAATTATGACAAAGAATTCACATAAGAAATCTTGTTGTTCAGGAGTTGACTCAAAAAATATCTTTACAAATTCTTTATCATCAGGGTCATGTGGTTGATTATGGTGAATTCTCGGTAACTTCCATCTTAGGAGTTGTTCATTAAGGAACATATAGTACAACCTAGATGGTCTTCTACAAGCTAATAATAATTCATCGATTTCACAAGCATCATGTTTACCTTTATATGCTTTGCGAAATGATTCTTTTAACAGTACTAACTCCTTTTTCAGCCTATTATTTTCAAATTCTACATCCCTTAGAAAATAGCATCGCTTCATCCATTTCATTAATAATGGAGGGATACATACCCAAAACCATTCTAAAACAATTGGTTCAGTTTGTGTCCCTTTGGATTCCATTATCGGTTTAGTGTCACTTTCTTGCAAATCCTACAATTCTACTCATAGAAGCATTAAGTTCAATTTCCTGTCTATTTCTTTCTTCTTCAAAAACATTAAATAATTGCATAAAATTGTTTTTCAAACCTTGAATATGCTTATCTTTCTTAGACAGATCAACCATGTGTTGCTTGCTTTGTTGATTCCATTGTTGGATTTGGCACTGCAACTGTTCAACGAGTTTGTCTTTTTGCTCCATCTGCATTGTCAATTTTGCAATCTCTTGATCCCTTTTATTTACAATTGCAGCATGTGCCTCAATTTCTTCTTGCTACTAGATGTTTTTTTCTTCGTTACTCTGTAACCTGGATTTTAATTCAATAATTTATGTTTTCAATTTCTCTTATTCCTCCTCTTTCTGACCAGATTATGCATCCCCTGTGTCCACAAAGAAAGATGGATTGGTAATTTCCATGTCAGTATCAGGTGCATTTTCCTTGATATTAGGTACATTTTCAATTATGTCAAGAAAAGGAGAAATCCCCCTCATAGGTTCATCTTCAATCTCCACAGAATGTGGCGACTATACTTTTTCCTCCTCCTGCTCCTTTGGAAATGGTGTTCTCTTTTCCTCATCCTTAGGGGATTGATCAACTTGCTTTTCTATTTCACTTATTTCCTCACTACCAGGTTGACTTTCAATTTCCACTACCCTTGTTTGAGTCATGGCCTTTTTCTTTTTGGAAGTACTTCCTATGTCATAGGGTCCGGTTTCACTGGATCCTGTAGACAACCTCTTACTTCTCCGTAGAGGAGGGGTTGTTTGAAAAGTGACTTTATTCTGCTTCTTCCTATTGCAAGGAGGCTCTTCTTCTCCTGAGTGCACAATTTCCACATCCCCTGACTGTCCTGGGGTTTCTAACACATCCGACAAAGTTTTTGGCACATCACCGCTAGGAGTCATTGAGGTCTGTTGGGATTCAGGAGCACCTAAGGCCTTAGAGGAGGGTTCTTCTAAATATTGTTCTTTTTTCTTAGAGGACTCACCCTCCTCAAATGGTCTTTCAAACTCCACTTTTTCAAATTTTCACAAAAACTTTTGCCACTTCTTTTCTGGCTTTTTTTGTGAAAATGATACTTGCATATCAACTGTATAAGGCTGTGATGTTTGAGGGGCCCTGTCCCAACTTTGTATTTTTCCATCATGGAGATAACTGAATGACACAAAAGGCTAGTAAATTAACCCTAAGAGAAGGGTCTTCAATGCCATGGCGTAAATTAATTAGCAGGCGGAAAGGGGATCCCACTACCATAGTATTTGTCCTTCACAGGTGAAATATTTGATTATCCAGGCTACAATAGTTCTCCAGGGTTCTGGAATAGACATTCTATGGAAACCTTATTTTTGTCCCTTGGTAGTTATGGTGATTATAGGTTGAGACTCCCCCTCCCTATGAAATAATTCTACTAGTCTTTGATAGGTAACATTGTTAGTTTTGTTCAAATCAATTCCTCTATTTTCAAGACCAGAAAGACAAGCAATGATTTTCAAACTTACCTGAAATCGCTTTCCACGCACCATGGTTTGTCCGTCTGCAAAATTCTTGACGAATTCTTTTACCAGTTGCTCTGTATACCCCTCAAACTATTTCATGAATTCTAGCCACCTGACTTTTTGAAATAGACCCGCAATATTACTCAATGCCAACAATTGAGTTGCTAAGGTTGGTTCAAACTTTGTCTTGGCTCCTCCCATTTTTTTTCTTCCCTTGTCACTCTGCCAAATTCTGCAGGGCTCTATAATTATTTCCTTGTTGAATTGCAGATGAAAAAGGGACACAATTTTGATATAACCAATGGAAGAGAAATTAATCACCTTACTTGAGTCCTTACTGAATAATTATGACAATTTTTTGTGGGGAATTATGCAACCATTTTCATACTTCTAGCAATCATGCGATGACACAAGTTTCAAAATTGTGAGAGGGAACGATTCATGCCAATTAATTAGTCTTTATTCAAAATAATTACTAACTTTAAATAAATAAATTTGTACGCACCTTACATCTTGTCACTAAATCGAACATCACTCACCTTTGCTGATGCAATCGAATAGTTACATGATTTGGCAAGGGTGGCGGTGGATAATAATGATGTGGATGGGATGGTTTGAATGATGACGAAAATTATTATGACAAAAAGGGGTGTCATAATAATTTCATTTATTACGGGAAGATTTGATATGATATGGCGAAATAACTATTAGGGAGCAGATCTCGAGGTGGTAGAAAATCAAATGATGGGCATGCGCAAAACTTAGGAAAAATCAAAATACTGAAAAAGGAAAAAGTTTACAAAAATTTGAGGCATTACCGAAAAATGCAACCGGGGTGGAAGAAGAGAAGGTTATGGAGCATCGTGGAGAGATTTCATCAGAACACAACAACAAGATTGAAGATTTTGTAGCATCATTGAAAGATGTAGCCAGAGTAGTGACCAAAAATTTTTGGAGCATCGTTGAAAGATGCAGCCGGAGCAACAACCAAAAATTTCTAGAGCATCGTTGAAAGATGCAGTCAGAGCAGCAACCAAAAATTTTTAGAGCATCATCGAAAGATGCAGCCAGAGTAGCAACCAAAAATTTATGGAGCATCATTGAAAGATGTAGCTAGAGCAACAACCAAAAATTTCCAAAGCAAGCAAATAAATTTCTAGAGCAACTGAACAAGTTCTGGAGCATCGCTGAAAGATGTTGCCGAAAGGAAGAAACAACAGAATTTTGGAGCATCACTAAAAGATGCAGCCAGAAGAAGGAAGAAGAATGTGGCATTTTGGCCTTTGGCTTCTTGAAGCATCATTGAGTGATGCATCAAAATGCAGGATCAGAGCGAGGAGCGGGACAAGTTAGTTGTACAGGTTCTAGAGCATAGCAGCAACATGTTCTGGACACTAGTAGAATTTGGCAAATAAATGACTACGTGACTAAAACTTTTAGTCACATGACTGACACTAGTAGTATTTGGCAAATAAATGACTAATTTGGTCATCGGGTAAAATCACAACTAAATGACTAAATAAACGACTAATATCAGATAAATAAAAATGACTAAATAAATGACTAATATTAGACAAATAAAAATGACTAAATAAATGTGCTCATTATTAAAAATTTGGCCATAATTTTCATTTTAATAAACATACTCTAAAACCTTCATCAAGACCTTTTTTTCAATCGTAGCCCGCCATAATTAATAATAAAATATTACAAATAAAATTACTAATAAATATTTTTTGTGGAATAAATATTTTGTTTTGTGGTGTCATCATATGAACACCAAAGTTTCTCCTAAATTGAACGCCCAACTCCTCAAAGGGCCCAACTATGTAGTGTGGAAGATAAATATGCATACAATTTTCAAATATATACTAAGCTACTTATAAGTTTGCATACTCTACATTTACTAGAGGAAAATAATGATATTACGAATAGTTTACAAGTATGATTATATAAATTAGTTATATTATAATAGAAGAGATAAAGATGGAGATAAAAAAATTAAGAGATAGAGACAAAGAAATATAGAGGTAGAGAGATAAAAAGGAATAAAGATATAGATGGAGAGAAAGATTGAAAGAGAAAGGAATAGAAAAAAGAGAGATAATACAAGAGAGATAGAAAGGGAAAGAGAGATAGAGAAAAGAAAAACTAACTTTTAATTACTTGTTTCATTCCAAAAATCCAAGAATGGTATGTGTCCTTGGGGAGTTATGGTCAAGGTAGCATGACGTTTGATATAGACAAACAAACTTATAGAGAGAGAAAGACATAAAAGAGAGAGGGAGATAGAGATAAGATATAGAGAGAGAAAGACATAAAATGGTGAGGGATCTATATAGATAAGATATAGAGAGGTGGATAGAGAAAAAATAAACTGAACTCCTGTAATAAATTTACTATTACAAATATATAATTTTGTCTAATGAAAAATTATATTTAAAATATGTATTTATTGAGTGAATGTTAATTGAGACCTTTGTTACATAAACAACATCATTTGCTAAATGACCTGCCAATTGACCTCATGTACTACACATATGTCTAAAAAAATACACAAATTTTTTCTCTAATTGACCTTTCATACCTCTTTGGCGTATCTATTACACACCAAGGTGCAATTGCTAGTAATATATATATAACATGTCAAAATGTGCTCATTATTAAAATCTTGGCCATAATTTTCATTTTAATAAACATACTCTAAAACCTTCGTCAAAACCTTATTTTCAATTGTAGCCCGCCAAAATGGAGAAGTGAGTTGAAACCTTATTTTCAGGCATAGCCCGCTAAAATGGAGAAGTGAAGGATGAAACCTTATTTTCAAGGTAGCTGCCAAAATGGAGAAGTGAAAGCATGACGCCTAATTTTGGATTGCAACCTCTGCCCATTTTTCTACATCGGACACAATTTGTGTAAAATCTTGTGGTAAGTCACTTTCCATGGTTTCAGTTAATTTTACTTTTCAAATTTGTACGCAGTCAGGCCATATGATCCATTCTTTTTTATCTTTCCCTATACACTTCAAGCTTGGTTATCCTGCAGATGGAGTACGTTCATCATGCTTTTCAAGTTTTTGTAATGAATCTGGTCTTCATCTGCTTCTACTTGTCCATATGCTTCTTTTATTTGTCCTTACATTTTTATTCAATCTTTATGACAGATTTGCATTCTATTGGAATGATACATTAATATTTTCCCTTCACTATGGAAATTATTTCCTTAATCTTTTAACTTTTTTTGTGGCTCTCTTGCATTTGTAGCTACTTGGCACCATTTAGAAGATACATTTTATCAATTGCTCATATCAAAACATAAAATGTCAACAGTAAACTATGCAAACTCCTACTATATGTTGGTAAACAGATATCATCATACTTCATTTTAACTGAGGAAATTCATCTTGCATCAAGCTTTATACATAACCAATTAAAATCTTTTGTATAGTTTGAACTTTGACCTGCTGTTGTTTATGTGGTCCATTAGATTGACAAGGTCCTCTATACCTCAGTGGTTATAATTTCATCCTCATCACTTGCTCAAGTTGACTTGGTGTCATCAAGAAACAAGTGATTTGTTGATGCAGTGTAAAGGAAGAAAATCAATCACTTGAAAACATGTTCCTCAACTATGGACTAAATCCATTTAGTTTCTTCAAATTCACAAGAGAAATCCCATGTAAATGATCACTACAAGAGCACAAATCTGAGTTTCCACTTTTCTTGACCCAAACAAGTTTAATCATCATCTTTAGACTCATTAGAGACTCCATCTCACTCAAAACACTCAACACCAGGACCTAAGTGCATTACCCAAATGGCTTTTCACTCAAACCTGTCTTCAAAGCTAGTAGTCCTCCAAATATAAACTGTCAGAGATATCCTTTGACACAAACCTCCATTCAAGATTGTGATGTATTTTGGGATACCAACTTAAGGGATTTTAAAACATATCATCATAGGTTTTAGGAAACAAGGCTCAAACCTGACTATTACCATTCCAAATTAGGTCTGATTGGGCTTAAACTGCATAAGGGTTTATTGATTCTCTTATGTCCAGTCTCAAACTCATTCAATCAACACTTCAAATAGTCTTCATTGGGTTTACTTATGCACAAAAATCTATCAGAATTCTATTTTCATACATTTTAACAAACCCTAAGCTTTAGGCTATTTGACTATCCCAAAACTTTGTTTTCTCAAACAGTACACAAATTTTCAGTCCTAACCTCTCTCTTTTCACATATCAGCCTATACCTTATGGTCTGGAACCTCAAAAACATGAAATTACATGCCATGTGGAATTTTTTCACCAATAATTAGAACATTTCAATGGCAAAGTTGGGAGAAACACAAATTTTTATGTCACTATTTACCCTAAATTAGGGTTTCCACTGTTTTCAGAAAATTCCCAATATCTTATTCAAATTTGAACCAAATTGCATGAAACAAACTTTGGAGGGCAAGAGATTGAGCATACTTTTACCTACAAACAATTTTAAGTGACCTTCTACCCGTACTGGGCCATACAAAGACTTGAAACAACTATTTTTCAGTAATTTATGAGAAAAGACATAATTTATTTATGATTCTCCATCACAATACAATTCCTCCAACTCACTACATCTTCAATACAATCTCTCCCTATCTTGGCAACAAGTTCCAATGCCTTTTTAAAGGCTTTACAACTTCCTCCAACTAATGTAACTAACTCAAACTACCCTATGACCTTTGGTATTACATCCTTGTACATTTTTTGCACTTTTTGCATCTTTGTATGACAACTTTTCATATTTTTACAAAATTTGACATAATAGACTCAAATGACCATCCTAATGACCTCAAAAAATGAAAAATGACTCAAATGACCTTACAACAATGTTGAATCATCAAAAATTAATCAACCTTCGAGATTTGCTCCATGGAAATATGACATTGTTAAGGTGTTCCTGCACCATTTGTTCTCTAGATATAGTTAATTTATGTCCATATTAAGGTTTTCCTATATATCCTCAATGATGTAAAGCATATTATGTGCATGTTGATGTATCCTCAACATTTATAATATCTAACCAACATCTAATTTTTAGGATCTAACGAAACTGCCAAATTGATGCATGATGAGTTTGGTTTTTAAGCTAAAGGAACATAAAGGTATATTAATTTAGGCAGTATTTGGAATTTGGCCAATGAGGTGCTTGTAGATGTTGTACTGGTATTGCGTCCAAATTTGATGGTTGCTATCTAGCCAATTAATGTTTCTCTCATCTTTTATCTTACTAGATGTGTAAGATTTTTTCTCATTTATTCTACCTTAAAGATTTTTCCTTCAATCGTGGTGAAAATGGGATTGCTTTTCTCCTCCCTTGATTTTCAATCTTGTAAGATGTTTTTGTTATCAATGAAAAGTGGAGTTTTTTGAAGTGCAAGTGACCTTTCTTGGTTTTGTTGTTGCAACTTCGTGACTTGAAATCTTTCCAAAACGTCTTTCATTCCAATGAAATGAACATGGTTTTGATACAAATTTGAGCTATTCTTTTTGCATGGTACTCATACATTTATAACATGTAGACAATAATGGAAGCCACATTTAAATTGAGTGAAGGAAGTTGATTTTCCTATGGAATTTGTATCATCCTCTTCATAGTTTTCCCAACAACTTGACAGGACTATGTTTTTTGCTTACAATTCCTCCCTTTTGCTTTTTGTTGAACTGTTGCAGCAATAGATATAGGAATAGAAAGAAATCATACAAATCTAAACTGGATCAAGGAACTCAACTCTTGGTAGATGAAGTTGAAAATTTGTGAGATGGTAACTAACTAGTTGAGAGAAGTAGAACAATACCTGATGTTAGGTTTAAAAAGGAAATATTTAAAAGCTTAAAAAGATAAAATGCAAAATAATATAATATATTTACATTTCCTTTAATTTTGAAGCATCTACTGTGTAGCCACTGGAACAGTGTTAGGTCTTGTTTGCAGACAAATCACACTTATATTGCTATGAGCATTATGTGTCCTTATATTTGAGATACTTCTCAAAAAAATTGTGTCCACCGATATTGTAACCATGCCCTCAGGTGGATAGATTTAATGTATGTATTTCACATTGCTTTTCTTTCATGTATAAATATGAAAATCATTGGAACTCTTTTTAATGTTCAATCTTACTGGTGATCTTTATTATGACCACATAATAAAGTTTCCAGAGTTTCACATATAAATAGAGCATAATACATATGTGGAAATTGGATGCTTTTTCTTTGTATTTCTCAACATTGCATGTTTTGGTTTTTAAACTAGAAGTCCAACAGAATTTGTGATTCCTTATACCAAGTATGTTAAGAGTTTCAACCATCCATTGTCTACTGGAATGCGTTTCAAAATGAAATTTGAAACTGAAGATGCAACTGAGAAAAGGTACCTATAGACTCTTGTCCAATTCTATGTCATTATAATCATTTTTCTATAAATAATTCATAATGCTTGCATTCTTTTGTTGCACATTAAATCAACTTAAAAGTAAGTTTCTTGTCCATAGGTATGTTAATCATAGACTTACTATTCTATTTTTGGAGTTTCTTGTCTGAAATTTATGAACATGACTAATGTATTATCTTTCTTGAGGACAAGGGAGGACATCCAATGGGTACCCATAGAGAAGAAGCCAGTCAATGGAAAATGCTGATAGAATAAGAATAGTACTAGCTTTGGAATGCTAACACTGTTGTTGCCTAGGTGAGTCAAAGAAGCAAATCTACGCTAAAAAATGTGCCATGCTAAGTGAAATGACATTGTTCTCCTGTCTTCTATTCTTGTCATGGAAGATCACTATTTTAGTTTTGAAACCTTCCATAAAAAGCATGACAATAACCTGTACTAAACCTTGTAGCCCTTGTATGCTATCAAGATCAAGATATTGAGATGCATAGTCCATTTTACTAAATAACTTAAAGTTTTATAAATTCATTATACAAATCTAGAGTAATTTTGACAGTATAACTGTACTTGTAGAAATAGTACGAAACCTCCATCTCTAGCATCCAATAAAGAGAGAAAGCAATCCAAGAAACCATGATTGGTAAACCATAAAGCATGGGCCGATAATGATGCCCAAATCAGGGCCCAAATTTTAACACCCCCTTGGTCTTGGTCTTTCGAGCTAAAAATATATTCTTACACTTGCTATTCCTTGTCATAAAACTGCCCAAGTTGGGTGCTCTATTATCTTTATTCAAATATGCTCTACGATGCATCATAAATTGGTAGACACTGCCCAAGTTGGGTGCTCTATTATCTTTATTCAAAGATACTCTATGATGCATAATAAGTTGGTAGACAAGTCAACTCAATAATGTGAAATCTCCTCTAACACCCTCTTTTGCATTTCTTAGAATCATCATAAGTTCCCCAACCTGACATAGTGTTACCTATATGACTCTTACCACATTATAGAAAATGGAACTGATTGCCCCCACCTTATTAGTCTATCGGTTGGACGTGTCTTATGGTTCCAGCGATGCATCAACGGTTTTGCTTTTTCATCAGTGTGAGGATCTTCTATCGACGAGGCAAGGTCTCCTATTCCCGCAATGGTCTGATGGGGATGTTGAACCTTTATGGATTATAGTGGAAGACAATGCTGGCGAATTTATACTCCATCACGAGTATTTTATGTTGAAGATGCAAAATGTGGAAGATGATCATAACCTTAGCTTCACTGTCCCAATACGCGGACCTCTTCCACCCCAGTATTTTATTCGAGTTGTCTCTTACAAATGGCTAGGATCACAAACAATTTTTCCAGTTTCATTTAGACATCTTATCCTACCATAAAAATATCCACCCCAACTGAATTGCTATATTTTTAGCCACTTCCTATATCCGCATTTAGAAATCCTTCATATGAAGCTTTGTATCAGCAGTTCAGGCACTTCAATCCTATTCAAACCCAGGTATTTACAGTCCTTTTTAATCAATTTGTGACAAAATTATGAATGTTTTTTCCCATCTTTGGAAAACGAATGAGCTCTCCAATCTCCTAGGCTAAAAGATCATAATACCGATCCCAAGCTAAATCTTTCTTCTCAATTTTGGTCAATATGTCATTTGGAATGCCTTTAAATTGTTGGAGTGGAGTTTGAACACTCCACATGCACTTTCCAACCATCTTGCATGGGTTAAGTGTCTTCTATGTTAACTGAGCCCATCCTCTTTTTAGGACAATCTCAAAAAGTGCTCTAAGGAAGCGACCTACACTCTGCAACACATAACCAAAGAAAAAAAAATGTATTTAAAACTACATAGCGTGCATCATCCAACAACTTCCATAACAAATTGTAAATTCCTTCTGTCTAGCAAAGGTGAATGATTTGGAGAAGATAGGACTTAAGGATGGGTTGTATGGTTAGAAACATAAGTAAGAGGGCGGACATGCACAACATCCTCAAGGCTAAATTTTTTCGTGGACAACACAAAATTCTTAGGTCACCCACTTATAAAAAGGCAGAAAATGGTTATCATTTGAATTACAAAGGATACAAAATTCAAGTCACCCACTTATAAATTGATAAAATGGTTATGATTTGTGCTACACAGGTTTTCAATATAAATACATACCTAAGTAAGAAACACCATATCAGACGTGAGGGAGAGACCTTCAAGCTTAAGTTGTGAAATGTAGGCCTGGAGAAAAAACATTGATCTTGGCACTTGGCTCCTCCAAACTCTCCTTCACTGGAATAGGAACACGATCTAAGAGCTTTGCAAGTTCTATCTTCTCTTCTTCACTTATTGTCACATATTTAAACTCTTCACTTAATGAAAACAATCGGCATAGCTCAATATCACCCATTGTTGGCTTCAAGTTCTCATTATAAGTAGCCATTGTCCCATGAGTGATGTAGTAATAACTATTTATCCATCCTAGATCATTAACCTAGAAATATCCACTTTTCCAATTATATTTCACCAAATTACTTTTGTCCAAGATAGTTGCAGCTGAATGTATCTATTAACATAAAGATTTCAATTATCAAAAGCATTAACAAGTACCATTAAAGTAAAATGCAAGGGTCATACTTGTCTAACAATACCATAGTAAAATTACCATGTACTAAATTGAAAATCATAGCTATGCTTACCAAGTCTGTCGTTCTCTCTTCAAAGGTATTGTCTTTCTATAAAGCATCAACAAATAGACCATATAGAACTTGGTTTCATAGCATGAGAATGTAAAGATAAGTGTATCCCAACCATGTGCATGCCTCCCTTGCATTTTGAACTATACCTAGGACAATTTTTGCATTTAAATGATCTACTAATTTTGAGATAAATTGGCTCTCAATTGGTAATTGTTGATTCATAAGGGATAGATAATATTGCAGCTCATCATGACCTATTAATATTATTCCTTCTCCATTGGAATCATACTGTGGCCTTCCATATATTGATCCGCCAAAAAGGTCTCTATTGTTAGCATGGGCATCTCCAACATGGAGCCCTTTTCAAAGGGATGTTGAGGTGTATGATCCTTATTGGGATAGAGGTGCAACAAGTCTATGCTAGGGTCCCTATTTGGCAATGGACATTGTGGCTACTTGGCATAATCTGGTGTATTGTAGCATATTAGTAGATCAAGCTACCAATCTCCTCGACCATCTATTGAAGATGTCAATCTTGAGAGGAGCAAATTGTGGCCATTGATGGAAAGTAGGAGGCTAGGTGCATATGATATGTCCATCTGGCATGAACTAGTGGATTTCAACAATGTTTACACTTTGGTGAATAAAACCACTCAACACTTTAGCCATCCACCAATAAGCCATAATCACTAATCTTTGGGGAAATTTGATCTGCACTTTCAATGTTGATTGATGTTTAAGTAAAGCCTATAGATATCAAGCAGTTTTATCAAATGGTTTTGGTGAAACCATGTGGTGTGATCTAATGAACTTTGGTGGATGTAGGTACTTTGATAAATCATACCATTCAACACTTTAGTAGTCTACTTATCTACTGAAGTTGTTGATCTTCAAGGTGAATCAAAGGGTATATAGTCAAGTGCAAAAACATAAGTTTACGTGACATGTCTTCGTTGGCTTTTGAAGTCAAAGATGTTCAAGTAATTCTGGGTTGAAGAGAAGATCTCCCTTGACCATTAATATTGACATAAAATTGATCTAGACCATTAATTGAGTGGGGTTAGAGTGCATTATAAGGTATGATCAATTAAATTTTGTAGAACCATGTGGTGTCATCTAGTAGATTTTGGTAGATTGGTCCACCTTCCACCTTGGTAGTTCAGCTATCCATTGATATCATTGATCATCAAAGCCAAAGCATCTCAATTGTTAATCTTGTCTTGTGTTTAGGCAATTAAGGTGGTGGATCCAAGTAATGAATAGGCAACATTTGAAGGGCACTTGGCATAGTAAGATTAACTCTTATTGATCAAGGAGTTTTCTTCTAAGGGTATAGTTTTGTAATAATGAATGTAGTTTTTCCATGTGGAGCCTAGTTATAAGTGATGGCAGGTCAGTTTCTCTACTCAATGATGTTCTTAGCAAGTTAGTGTATTGAAGGAGACAGGTGGATTGTAGCCTTTTGGATGTGTCACAATCATTTTAATTGTGATATATTGGTAGATTAAGGGGCTGGACATCTTGGGTATCCATTGATCTATTGAATCCATAGACCTTGATGGCAAAAATTTCTTAGCCATTGATTTGAATGGGTTTTTAGTAGATAAAGTGCTAGATATATGCTTGATGTTTTGTTGATCACTTGCAGTCATTTCATCTAAGGGATACATGTGGGCCATTGATCAAGCATGCATTTAAGATTGGTTATCAAATAAGTCAAATTCTTGATATCCAAATGAAAGTAGCAAAGTATAGGGTTTGTTGATTCAACTACATGATTAATGAAGAGGGTGTTGAATTCAAGCAACTTGAAATAAGGCTTGGATTTGAAATTGGATCAATTTACATATCATGTTATAATATAAATTCAAATTGGATGGCTTTTAAGTCCTATCAAAAGATTTAAATACAAGTTTAAGAGAGGCGCAAAGCAAGTGAGAAATTACAATGGAAGATTTGATATGTTTTGGCTAGAGTATTAATTGCCTAGTTGATAAAAAACTCTCTGGTGATAGCTAGGGATGTTGTGATGACATAATGAGCAGTTTCAGAGGCAAACCGTGATTTGGATGCCAAGTTGCTGCTTGGGAAGATGGTAGCTGAGAGTTGATTTTTTCCCATAGTGTTCATGGAAACTGAGGAGATTGACTCCCTAAGTTATGGGTTGTATTCTAGCCATTTAATTCACATTAGAAATCAATAAATTTAGGTCTCTGCAGGCATTATGTGTTTACATTTGGGGAGGATTTTTCTCTGTTCTACAGAAAATCTAATCCAAATGAATGTCCTGTAGTGCATGAGGCATGGGCATCATATTGAATTTCTCCTTTGAATATTGATTGAGTGTACTTAATGTTTTGTGGTAAATTTAATGCCTAAATGCCATAGTGTAGAATGCATCCAGTTTTGGGGAAATGGTTGTTGCAACAAATTTAAGAAAATGATTGCATAATTGAAGTATGGCATGACCATTAGAAACCTTGTGTAGGAAGATTGTAACAAGTGTCAGTTGTGTGGATGATCTGGGCAAAATCATTGATTATAAATGCAATCTCTCTCTATGGAAATCTTATTGATCTTTTGCCATATTTAGGAGCTATTGCAAATTTTTTGTTGTGTGTCCACTAGTCTTTATAATAATGTTGTAGTTAAAAAGTCTAAATATTTTGTATTTCATGTTTTGTAAGTCTGGAGAAGGCTGTTATAAACAAGTCTTTATAATAATGTTGTAGTTCAAAAGTCTAAATCTTGTGTATTTCATATTTTATAAGTTTGGTGAAGGTTGTGTTAGGGCTAGAAAGGCAGATATCTAACAATTAAATGTAGATTTAAGTAATAAACAAAAAAACTAAAACACACAGAATAAATTATAACAAAGAGAATTTAACGTGGTTCACCCAATCTGGGCTACATCCACCAAACCGCAGCCATCCAATACTTTTATTATCTAGTGCAAAACCTATTACAATCTTGGAAATAATCGTGTTTTCATCATACTGTAACACCCATCTTAACCCCTTTTTATCAAGCTTAGAAGCTTCCAGATTTTGGGTTCTACAAAATCAGATTTTTCTTTTTTCGTTGATTTTTCCCTTTTTCGGTGATGACGCAAAAAAGTAGGAGGAATTTTTTTCTCGGGGGCTACCGCCCCTGAATCCCCGCTCGAGGCCCGACCCTGCCCCAGACCCCAGCAATGATACATGTTGGGGTGTACATTATACCATGGGCTATACATATAGCATGATTAGTCGCCACATACCAACAATCTCCCACTTGGAGACTGATCAAGCTCCACACCACACATAATATCCCACTTGGAGACTAATCCTGGACGACAATGTTGCAATTACAGCTCCCACTGGAAATAAGTACCTTGGACCATGCTGCTCTGTTATACTTAAATTAAACTTTGAAGGCCAACTGAAGCTAAAGAGGAGCTCAACTTTTCCCTTGTCACCGCCTTCATAAACATATCTATTGGATTGACATCTGTATGTATCTTGTCCAGCTTGACCTGTCCATCCTCCAACACCAACCGAATGAAATGATATCTCAACTATATGTGTTTTGTTTTAGAATGCAAGGCATAATTCTTTGCAAGATGTATAACACTTTGGTTGTCTGTAAACAAGTAATTTTCAGCCTGTTGTTTGCCCAACTCATCCATGAAAAGTTGCAGCCATATCGTCTCCTTTTCCGCCTCTGTTGCAGCAACATACTCTGCCTCTGTGGTGGATAAAGCAACCACATTTTGCAATCAAGAAATCCAACTCACTGTTGTCCCACTAACTGTAAATACATAACCTGTGGTACTCTGCCTGGTATCTATATCCCCTGCCAAATATGAGTCAACATAGCCTTTTAAATCAGTATTAGAGCCCCCAAAACATAAACATTTATTGGATGTACCTCTCAAGTACCTGAGAATCCATTTTACAGCATTCAAATGCTCAACTCCGAGATGACTCAAATACTGCTAACAACTTCTACGACATGTGCAATATCCGGTCTCGTGCATACCATGGCATACATTAAACTATCTACAGTTGAAGCATATGGTACCTTAGACATTTTTTCTTCCTCCTCTTGTGTCTTTGGACACATATCCTTAGTTAATTTAACATGACTAGGTAAAGGTGTGCTGACAGCTTTTGCATTCTCCATATGAAATCTCTGCAACACCTTTTCAACATAATTAGCCTGAGATAAAAACAATTGTCTATTTTTCCTATCTCTACAAATTTTCATACCAAGGATTTGTTTTACTGCCCCCAAATCCTTCATAGCAAAAGATTTTGCTAACTGTTGTTTTAGCTCACTTACGTGATCCATGTTAGACCCTGCTACAAGTATGTCATCAACATATAAACATAAAATAATGTAGCTGTCATTATCCAACCTCTTAAAATAAACACAATGGTCATAATTACACCGGCTGTAGCCTTGCTTAGCCATAAAACTATCAAATTTCAAGTACCATTGCCGAGGTGCTTGCTTCAAGCCATATAAACTTCTCTTCAATCTACACACCAGTTTCTCCTTACCTTTGACCTCAAATCCTTTTGGCTGGTTCATATATATTTCCTCTTCCAAATCACCATGGAGAAAGGTTGTTTTAACATCAAGCTATTCTAAATGCAAATCTTCAGCAGCCACAATACTTAAAACAATACGAATAGAAGTCATTTTAACAACTGGAGAAAAAATCTCATCAAAATCAATACCCCTTTTCTGTGCAAATCCCTTTACAACTAATCTGGCTTTAAATATCTTCTTACCTCCATCCTCCTCTTTCAACCTATAAACCCATTTGTTTGGTAAAGCCTTTTTACCTGCAGACAATTTGCATAATTCCCAAGTATGGTTTTTCAGCAAGGAGTCCATTTCTTCTTCCATTCCATGCTCCCACTGAACCTTGGTATCCACCTGCATAGCTTCATCATAATATTCTGGTTCACCAGCATTAGTTAACAAAATAGTATACAAAGAGGGAGATAATTTTTCTGTAGGTCTACTTATCCTTGAAGATCGTCTAACAGGAGTTTGTGGTATTTGTTGTTGTTGTTGTTGCCCAGCATGAGGAACCACTGAAACATCATTGTTTGGGATATCATCCAACACTGCATAATCATTTTCTTTCTTCTCATGCTGCAGCAACAGATCTTTGTACAACACTTTCTCATTGAATATGACATCCCTGCTTCTCACAATTTTTTGATTTTCAAAATCTCAAAGCCTATAACCAAATTCATCAATGCCATATCCAACAGATATACATTTCTTTGATTTTGCATCAAGCTTGGTTCTATTTTTAGAATCTACATGTGCAAATGCTTCACAACCAAAGGTTTTGAGAAAAGAATGACTCACCTTCTTACCTTTCCATGCTTGCTCTGGAATACCACAACCCACAGGATTAGAGGGACCTCTATTAATTAAATAAACAACAGTGTTTATAGTCTCTGCCCACATTTTTAAAGGCAGCCCAGCATGCAATCTCATAGTCCGTGCACTTATTATTCTTTCATGCGCTTAGCCACTCCATTTTCCTATGGAGTCCTTGGAACCGTTTCCTACCTACGAATACCATTAGAGGAACAATAATCTTCAAACTCTTTGTTGCAATACTCACCACCATTATCAGATCTGAGATATTTTAGCTTTTTACCCGTCTCATTCTCAACCAAGCTTCTCCATTTTTTAAAAGTTTAAATACATTAGATTTCTGCCTAAGGAAATAAATCCATATCTTCCTAGTTGCATCATCAATGAATGTAACATAATACAAAGAGCCACTGAGAGAAGATACCTGAGCTGGTCCCCATACATTCGTATGCACAAGCTCCAATTTCTCATCTTTCTTTTGCTTCCCATCATTGAGAAAACTTACTCTCTTTTATTTTCCATACACACAACTTTCACATAAATCCATATTAACACATTTTAGACCTTGTAAAAGATTATTTGAATGAAGTACTTTCATACCTTTTGCACTCATATGCCCTAGTCTATTATGCCACAGTACTGATTAAGAGTCCACAGTAATTGTATGATCTTCTACCTGCTAAACTGCAGCAACTGTTCCTGAACATTGACCTTTTTCTATAACAATTAAAGTAGAAGGAACAATATGACCTGTACAAAGATATAAGGTGCCTACTTTCACACCTTTTGCTACCACTAAGGCACCCTTTGTGACCTTCCAATTTTTATCACTAAATGTAACAACACAACCTTCATCATCTAGTTGCCTTGCTGAAATTAAATTTCTACTTAAATTTGGAACATGTCTTACCTCATGTAGTAGCCAATGATTCCCATTCTACAACTTAATCTTGATTATTCCCTTTCCAACAATCTGACAGGGTTTGTTATCTCCTAAATAAACCAGCCCAAAATCCCCTTGGACATAATCAAGAAAATAACTTCTATGGGGGGTAGCATGAAATGAATCCCCTGAATCTAACACCCAAGAATCATCAGCATTATCAAGTGAAAGAATCAAAGCATCCTAATCAGATTTATTACTTACCACATTTGCCTCTTTACTTCCTTCCTTTTTGTCTCCTTTATTTTTTCGAGACCAACAATATTTTTTTAAATGACTCGACTTATCACAATACCAACAATCCCTCTTGTCTTTAGATTGGGACCTTCTGTCCTTTGATTTTCCTCGTGACTTCCCATGATTTCTGAAATTGTTTCCTCTCCTTTATTTTGCCCCTGCTTTCTGCATTCAAAACACTGCCTGATGTGGATGTTCCACCTGAGCTTTTCCTATGAATTTCCTTGCTCAAAATAACACCAACAACATCATCAAATTTCAATGTATTCGAACCAGAAACAGAATTGCTAACAGCCATTACCAAGCTATTCTAGCTTTCAGGTAAAGAACATAGAATCAAAATAGCCCTAACTTCTTCATCAAAATTTACTTTTATAGAAGTTAATTGACTGGTGACCGTATTAAACTCATTTAAATGATCAATAACTGACCCCCCTTCTACCATTTTCATATTAAATAAACGCTTCATAAGAAATACTTTATTCGAAGTGGAAAGCTTTTCATATAACTTCGCCAGAGTTTCCATCAACTCTTGAGTTGTCTTTGCTTTTGTAATATTGAACACCACCGATTGTGCCAGGCATAAACGAATACTGCCAAGAGCCTTTCTATCCAAAATCTCCCAGTCCTCATTAGACATTGCTTGGGGTTTCTTGGTTTTCCCTTCCAATGGCCGTCATAAATCCTTCTGATAGAGGTAGTCCTCCATCTACATCTTCCATAACTGATAGTTCTTCCCATTAAACTTTTCAACCTTCTTACCCTCATCTGCCATTACTCCCACTTAACCGTGCGACCTTCCTACAGACGATAATCAAAACACAACCTGCTCTAATACCACTTGTTAGGGATAGAAAGGTAGATATCTAACAATTAAATGTAGATTTAAGTAATAAACAGAGAAACTAAAACACACACAGAATAAATTATAACACAGAGAATTTAACGTGGTTCACCCAATCTGGGCTACATCCACCAAATCGCAGCCATCCAATACTTTTATTATCCAATGCAAAACCTATTACAATCTTGCAAATAATCACGTTTTTCATCATACTGTAGCACCCATCCAAACCCCTTTTTATCAAGCTTAGAAGCTTCCAGATTTTGGGTTCTACAAAATTGGATTTTTCCTTTTTCGTTGATTTTTCTTTTTTGGGGTGTACAGTATACCATGGGCTATACAATATAGCATGATTAGTCACCACATACCAATAGGTTGTTATAAGCAATTATCCTCTTCATATGTGAATGTCAATACATTTCAATAAGGAATTCCAAGGGGTGTTAGAATAATATATGAGGTCACATTTCTTCCTTGTTATTTATGATTAGTATTTGGTTGCAGTAGTTGTTAAAGCTTTTCAGTAATAACAAATAGGTTTCTATATTCATGAATGGATGATTAAAGAACGTTTTGTGATATGAAGTTTTTTTTATCTTAGAATTGTATTTAAGGGAAATTGGAACTAGACTAATGGGAATTTGTATGCAATTCTAGGCCTTTGCTCTTTATTGATTCATATTTAACTCTTAGGCTTAGGTTTACAAGTGTGTTTGCACTTTGCTTTAAATTTTGACTTTGTCATTAATAGACCAAGGCATTGGTCCTCTTTCGGTAACTAATCATGCTTCATAAATCAATATATATCATTATTTTGTAAATGAGTGTAAGTTATGCATTTAAGGCTGGTTCCATACATTAATAAAATAAATATGGTTGATCAAAATTTTTAACGAGTTAAAGATGGCATTTCTACTCTATTACATGTTGTAGCATAAAACCTTGTGTCACAAAAGATATGCTACGTTTAAAGTGTAAGCTCATGCCTGTGAGTACAATCATGAGTGTATTTGGTAGCCAAATAGATGGAGTCCATATCTCATAGATATAGCATTAGTAAAAGCTAAATTGGCCTCAAAACACAAATAAACCCAACAATGAATATAAAATTTAACCAAAATTTTTCAAACCAAAAACATGACTAAACAGAGCACACATAGTCTTAGGTGTCCCACACTTTTGATGCCAATTTCTTGTGTTTGAGCCAATAGATGCATCATGGAAAATAGTTTATTTTTCTTTTCTTCCATGGCTATTATCTGCAGGACCAGACCAATATTGTGGGCTCCATATGCATGTCTAAAATGAAAGTTCCTTTTAATTGAAAAAGTGGGCAAGTTCTTTCACTTATGTCGATAGCTTGGTATTCTAATGTTTGTGAGACTGAGCCTCTAATCTTTCTCCTACCATATGCAGCTCGACAGATGGTTATGTTCAATGCAACTTGGCTACCCAGTGTTCATCAACTAGCCAAAGAGTTTATGGACCCAAACCCTATAAAGGTATTTATATTGGTTCCTAAGGAAATCAAATTATTTACCAATATCAAGCATGTTAGTTTAACCTCAAATAAGAAAAGAAAGATGGTTTTCAACTTTTACAGGCCACATAGTTTCTTAAACTGGTTCAATGCAGGTGTTGCCTAAGTTTAATGATGTTTCGCTATGTGATCATAATTAACACATATATTTGACATTTGTAATTATTTCACCTCTCTAGTAGAATTGATTTGTCTTATTTTACCACAAAATTGATAATCCAACAAAGTACACTTACATGAAGAACCTTTTGTTCTAGGTGGTGGTTGGGTCCCAAAATTTGTCTGTGAATCATGATGTGATGCAAATAGTGGAGGTATGAGATTCAACTCTAGCGAATTGAATCACATTATTGGCATATTATGGTAGTCCATAAGCTTTTTTTTATCATCAAATATAAATTCTAGAATTCTTGTGGTTTGAAATTCCATATACATTTTGAAACATTAATTTTGAAGCTTGAATCAAGCCAAGATATTTTTACAATGTTCTTTAAATAACTTCACTTTCTCTTTCAATTTCGGTGCATTGGATGGGAATGAGTGTATCATGGTTGAACCCTTAAAAATTATCAATTTATATATAATTTGGAAGAATCCATGTTCTATTGTCTGACTTAACACAAACCCCCAATCTCTCATTTTTAGGTTTTGGATGACCGAGTAAAGGACACACAATTGGTTTCATTGCTTGAGAAATACCACAAATCTCGCAGGTACTTTCTTGGTTATGCAGTGTTGGACATTTGTGTGGTTGATAAGGATTCAAAGAAATTTAGTTTCGGTTGATGTTATCGAAATATGTTGATGCTATTTGTATAACTTCCAAAGCATTGAAATTGAACATTAGCTACATTACTCTTATGTCTTATTCTATATTTTTTTTATCCTATGTGTTTATTAAGAAAGACTAGACAAATTGAACATTAGCTACATTACTCTTATGTCCTATTCTAGAGGCAGAACGTGATTTGGATGCCAAGTTTCTGCTTGGGAAGATGGTAGCTAAGAGCTGATTTTTTCCCATAGTGTTCATGGAAACTGAGGAGATTGACTCCCTAAGTTATTGGTTGTATTCCAACCATTTAATTGGCATTATAAATCAACAAATTTAGGTCTCTCCAGGCATTATGCGTTTGCATTTGAGGAATATTTTTCCTTGTTCTACAAAAAATTTGATCCAAAGGAATGTCCTGTAGTGCATTAGGTGTGGGCATCATGATAATTGAGCCCTCCAAGTATTGAATTTCTCCTTTGAGATGCAGTGTGGCAATCAGAACATACTTGAAGGTTCTTAACAACTCTAATAGTTGTACCAGGGGCCATGTTTAACAAACCAAAGGCAATTGCTAACTTTTCACTATGGTGGCAAATAAATGATTCTTTATACCCTATTGCCTTCATCTGCCAAGCCAATTTCTCCTACTTTGCATAGCTCTGCCATGTTTGTGGACGTGATATGTCTCCTACACAAAAAAACATGTACCAGTTTATGACTTTCAATCCAACTACATCCAGGTACAAAATATTTTGACAATAAGATGACTTTCTTCAAAGAATTCACGAAGGATTCTTCTGGCAATACGAGGACTTTGAAAGTTGAGAATTTGGTGTTTGGAACATAGATCTTTTCAGGAAATGCATGGAGCTAGCTAAGAAGTGTTTGCAAGATGTCAAAATGTCTTGCTCGCATCCTACAAGAAGATAAAACATAAACCCTAACAACTAGTGCGACAAAAGATATCAGGCGAGACTTCATCGGAGAAACATGGGCACATCAGTGGGAATCATTGTGTGGTCTCTCTGATATGGTGAAATACAAAAGAGCACTTGATTGAAGATTTTATCGGAGGGAGAAATGAATATCGATGGGACAAAAAGCTTAATCTCTCTAATACTCTAATAATACTTAGGCACATAATTCATCAACGAGAGAAGTAAATTTTGGTGAGATTTAAAGACAAGTCTCTTCGATGTTCTAAAATGCGAACATGTGATTAAATTTTATCAGAGAAAACATAAACGCCATTAGAGAAGAACATAAGTCACAACATTTTTAGGATCCAAATTGAAGAGCAGTGTGGTTGTAAATACTCCTAAGCCTATATTCATATGTAACCTAAAGGCAACAAGAAAACACATCCACACAACCACCATAGGTTTAACTGGCATCTTAATGATATAGTTTAGAGTGTCCTCAAGATGGCTAGCATGGGCAAGAAGGTCAACCATGCACACATAATGATCAACTGTAGGTATAATGCAATACTGATTACTCATGTGATTGAAGTATGTACAACCTTCATCCACTAAACCTCCATGGCTGCATGCACAAAGAATACAAACAAAGCTTACAATGTTAGGATATGTTTCAGAGTGCTTCGTTAATTCAAATATTTTGAGAGCATCCTTGCAAAATCCATTTTGTGCATACCCTGCAATTATTGCATTCCATGGGGTGACATCTCTTTGAGGCATTCCATCAAAGAGTTCACGTGCCTTGTGTACGTTTCCACATTTTATATACATGTCTAACAAAGCATTTCCAACCATAATATTTGACAAAAATCCCCCATCTATTATGCTCTGATGGATGTTCATACCCTGCTCCAAAGCTCCCATTTTGGTACAGGCAGGGAGGATGCTGGCATAGGTTGTGGAATTTGGCTTCACACCTGCTAATTGCATTTGCTTGAAAGCTTCTAAAGCTTTTTCAACAAATCCATTTTGTACATATCCCGCAATCAGCGTATTCCATGAGATGGCATCTCTAACACCCTTCAATGCTCCTAGCTGTCTGCAAATGATAAAGAACGTCCTTGCCTTTCCATGAGAAATTTTTTGAGCCACTGAAGTGTAACACCAACTATGTATGCAGTTTTATTGAGACAAATATCACACACAAACATCCATTGAAGCATGTGGATCAAGGGAATACTTACCATATGTTGTAATTGCAAGTACCTTGGTAGGGATAAATGCAGGAAAAATAAGCAGGATGTCGTAGACTATCCTACTTGTACATTTTCTATCGAAGACTCATACAAGGTGCCAACCATAGGCATTTGAAAGATCATCTCTTTGAGTTTGTAGTGAGCACATCGTGTGATTTGGAGTCAAACAAATATGTGGCCATAGAAAGTGATAATACAAAATGGAGAGGCTCGAGCTTCTTGATGTAATTCAATTTCGGCCTCCTAAAACTAATGTCAATTTTTAAAGAAGATTTGCAGGTGGATGTCAATTTTAATGGCAACAATTGAAAAAGGTGGAACCTATTACTATTCATAGAGAGGAAATTGAATAATTGATTTGGCTGCTAATAAAGAAAAACCTAAAATTTGATGAAGATGATAATCATTGCATCGAGGAAATGATTTTTTTATTTATGATATAGCATATCTTCTTGTCATCGATTTTGAGCATGTATGTGAACCTACAGTTGAGTCCAGATGCAATCTACTTGATTTTCCAACAAGAAGTAGTTCTGAAGCAATCATCGAGAGGACTCTTGCGTGTCATTGGGAGTCACGTCAAAGTCCCACTGATAGCCCGACAACACTCAAACTCATCGGCAAGAGAGGTGGACATTGGTAGGAAAAATATTGTGATCCCTTTGATGGAATGAAAAACATTGAGGGACTTCATCAACGAGAGAAGCTTCAATGGGAGATAGAGTTAAGTCCCTTCGATGCCCTGAAAAGGGCAAATATCAGTTTGAAGTTTCCATCGATGGGAGAAATGAACATCGACAGGAATTATCTTGAAGTCCCTTCGATAAAGTAAAGTCCCCCTAATAGAATAATATGTAATAATATTTTGAGGGAGTATAATATTTCTTATAGGGATACTGTTGTGTATTGTCTATGCATTGATGGATACTCATATCTTGTTTCAAAGCTCCCATTTTGGCACAAGCAGGGAGGATGTTGGCAATGGTTGTGGAATTTGGCTTTACACCTGCGAATTGTATTTGCTTGAAAGTTTTTAAAGCCTTTCCACCAAATTCATTTTGTGCATATCTATTGTAGATGTCCTTAAGCTATATGACAAAGGTGTATATACAATTTGCGATCAATTGATCAGATGAGACATGTAATGTTGATTTGATTAACATTTTACTTAAGATATCATTTCGTTGTGTTGCTGAATTTCATAGTTCAATAATTGGGATTCTCAATGATCTTGTATACCCAAAGTGTATGTGATAGAAAGAAATTAGGTAGTCATGTCGATTAGTTTGACAATTTGAATGATCTTGAGTTCATAAGTACATAGTGATAAGTTTTGACAAATAATATAATTTCTTGTTGCATTTATCACAAAAACAAAGGCCTCTTTTGATTGTAGCAGAGGATGTAGAGAGTGAAGCATTGGCTACTTTGATATTTGAAATTATGATTTTTTTACTAAATTGATAATGTTTGAAGTTTCTTTTTCTTTCATAAATGTTGAGTCTAATTAATAATTTTAATGTTGTGTTGCAACTTGTAGGTGAGCATGTTGATATGATAAAGGCTAGCATTGTCGATCCTCTAAAAGTTATCAGAATTGCATTAGTTGATGCAAAAAGGTAAAACTATTTATCTTTATTATAATTAGTGGAACTTGCAACTACAATATCTGATAAAAATCTACTTCCAAATATGATTTTGATGGATGCTATATCTAATTCTGATACATTCACTATATCTAGCGCCTAAGTTTAGGGTGCCATAGTTGGAAAAGGAAAATAAAATGTTTGAATTTTCTCCTTTGTATTATTTGACTTTTCTGAGTTTTTGATGTGAAAATTCTGAAATCTTATTTTCAGGTTGTAGCTCCAAATTGGAAAAGTGAAAGGTGAATACCAGCGAGGAAGAGTTTGGAGGAGCCAAAACCAATAGCGACGGGAAAACTATGGATTTGCAAGGGCATTAAATGGGTCGAGCCCCTATAGGAGGTCGCTGCCCTTTCAAAAGGACTGCAGTTAAGGAAGGGGAAAACAATATAAGTATATGAAAATAGGAGTATTATGTTTATATAGTGTTTGTAAGTTGTACAGTGTCATTGAGACATTGAATGTAACCAATGAGATTTTGATTTGCCAATGAGGCTTAACGAAGTAAATTTTTAGGGTGGTTTTTTTTCCACTCATAAATATTGTGTTGTGACTCCTCTTGATTTGTAATCTGTTTGTGTTTGTGTCTAATCAATCATATTTGTTCAAGCATTTTAGGCTTCATTTCATGGTGCTTTTTAACATTTGAATATCTATGATACTTCAAGTTTATATGCATAAATTTGTGAGGATTAATTAAGTTAGATTTGATTTATAATGACTAAATATATGACTAAAGTAATGACTAAATTGATGACTAAATGTTAGAAACCAAGATCAGACATGCAAACCAGAAAAAAACTTTCCACGAAAGAGAAAAACATAAAAAAACAAGAGCTTTGCATGAAGATGTGCAAATAATAATATTCAGGAATTCAATAATTACAAGAGATGATTTGCTTTATAAAAGCAATGTATGCATAACCCTAAAGGAAACCCTAAAAGGAAACCATAGTGTGCACACTTAATAATTAATTATTAATGTGCCTAAGTTTAGCTCAAGTAACTAAAGTGATAAGGGACTTAATTAATTAACCAATATGATGTAATTAATTAAGTGAAATAACTTTTATTCTAACACCCCCCCTTAAGATGAACTTAGGAAGTAGCTAAAACACTAAAGTAAAAGATGCATGAAATAATGAATGGGTCCTAACAACAAGGCCTGATCAGGTAGCCATGTACAAATGCAATAATGAGGTGGAGAAGAAAAACCCAATGGGACAAAACCCCCTATAATGAGATGACCTACTATAAAGAAGCACTGGAAGAACACTGTGGAGTAACACTGGAACCTGAATCCGGAAAGCAAGGAAAGATACTTTTGTTTACTACTGAAACCATATGAGATCACTAATTAACTCAAGGAATCATGATAAAGCAACAGTAGACCTGATGCCACAGAACACTGAAAACTCACAAACTGGAACAACCCTAGAATCTGTGAAGCAACAGTAGATGATAAAATGATGTGATACTGAAATGAAGTGAAAAGATTCAAGATTCACCCTTCCAACTGCCAAAACATCCAAGAAATCTCTAAAACACCCATGGGGCCAAATATTGAATAATTATCAACCTGGGATAGATACAGAAAAAAGTGCACAGACAACAATGTCGAGCTCCTCAATACCTTTCCAACGCCACAAAGATAGCGAAAATTAGAGATCATGGCAAAAAGTTATGAGCTTAGAGGCCATAAATGAACATCTGACTTCAAACAACAATAAATGTAGCTAAACACAAAAAAACTAAAAAATAAATTGCACCACGAGATAGTGCTCGGAACCAGCTTTCTGACGATATCTCGTTTGCCCAATTTCGATACCGTATGCCCAAGTTATGCCAAGAAGAAAAAAAACTACTCCTTGAAGGAAAATCAGGGCTAGGAGGGGGCAAAGAGGGTCATACGATGGCTGACGTCATCGACTTACGAGCTTCAATTTGATGGCCATCTAGCCTTTGCTGGAAAAAAAATGCCCCCCTACAAAAAAAATTGACAGCCACCAGAAAAAACACAGATCATTGGAATATTCTGGATTCGCCGACCAGAATCTTCATAAGGAATATTCCTCTACCACAAGTTTGAGCACTCTGAAAGTTTGAATGTGGGCCGAAAGTTTGCATTCGAATTTAGAGGAAAGCAAACGACTTCCATGTTGCTGCCAACCTGTCACCAATGGGGGTGGTGGTAGGTTTGCATACAGCCTTGCCGCAGGGTACAGGGTACCCTTTGCCATAGACATTAAAGCCTGTAAACCTTTTTCAAAAAAATTTGACATTTTTTTGATTTCTCAAAAAACTAATATAATTTTTTTGATTTTGTAGGAAAAAAAATTAAAGAGGTTGAATGATTTTTTATTTTTCTGGAATTTTTTTGATAAAAAGCAAGAATATTTAACCTTGTACTGTGCACACAAAATGAGGCGCTTAGATCTGTACGAATTTGCGTGCCTCTAAATTCTTTTTCCTTTTGTTGTAACTACTCGGAGTTGAGCAAAATTGCAGGTGATCTTAGGGTTTTGGGGTGCTGCGAACGCGATGGCGGTGTCTATTTTGCTCCAGGATGCACCAAAAAAATGCTCAAGGTCAGATCCCTCGAGGAACCCCGAACATACTTTGCACTGAAAATCTCTAAAAAATCTGAGAAGGGGTTGCATATTAAGGCTCTAATACCATGTTAGAACCCAAGATTAGACATGCAAACCAGAAAAAACCTTCCACAAAAAAGAAAAACAGAAAAAAGCAAGAGCTTTGCATGAAAATGTGCAAATAATAATATTCAAGAATTTAATAATTACAAGATATTATTTGCTTTATAAAAGCAATGTATGCATAACCCTAAAGGAAACCCTAGTGTGCACACTTAATAATTAATAAATAATTAATTATTAATGCCTAAGTTTAGCTCAAGTAACTAAAGTGATAAGTGACTTAATTAATTAACCAATATGATGTAATTAATTAAGTGAAATAACTTATTACTCTAACACTAAATACATGACTAAATTAATGACTAAAGTAATGACCAAATTAATGACTAAATATATGACAAAAGTAATGACTAAATTAATGACTAAATATATGATTAAAGTAATGACTAAATATATGACTACCATGACTAAATAAATGACCAGTTAACAACAATCAAGACTAAATAAATGACCAGTTAACAACAATCAATGACTAAATATATGACTAAATAAATGACTACCATGACTAAATAAATGACCAGTTAACAACAATCAATGACTAAATATATGACTAGATTAATGACTAAATATATCACTACCATGACTAAATAAATGACTAAATTAACGACTAAATCAATGACTAAATCAATGGCTAAAAATCAATGACTAAATAAATGACTAAATCAATGACCGAATTAATGGCTAAAAATCAATGACTAAATAAATGACTAAAATAGTTTAGTCATAAATTTGGTGGTGTTATAAATGACTACAAATAAACCACTAATAGTCACGTGACTAAAATTAGTCATTTATATATAATTTTTAGTAGTTTATTTAGTCATATATTGTTGTTTGTGTACTAGTGGGAACTCGCAGCAACCGAGACAACAAGTTCCGGAGCATCACAACTGGGTGTGCCAAATTTTGTGTTTACCAAATAGATGAAGTCTTGCAAAATATAGACAAAATTTAGCCAAATCCAAATGATGAAGTTGATGAAGAATTTGAAAGAATAATTCTGAAATAAAGTAAATTCGCACACTTTTTTTTTTGGCATTTATTATGGGAAAAACTATATTGACTCTGCCATAGCAGAGTCAATGCACTAGATTTCTCCCTACATTTCTACCATTTTTGTAAATTCTTCTTTATTAACAGGCTTATGGTAGACACATAATCAATGTCCATTAACTAGGAGAGTTTGGGTATCACCATCAATGGGTTTCAGCTAGACTGAACCATTGGAAAATACCTCAGAAATTTCATATGGTCCAAGCTAATGCGTTCTGAAGTTTTCCCTGATGATCCTTGTATCTGGAATCGAATACTAACGCCCAATCCCCATTATGGAATTCTTTCTCCTTGATATATTTATCATGCCATACCTTGTGTTGTTGGACCAACTTAGTTTGGTGGAAGACATCCAAATGGAGTTCATCTAGTTCACTAAGCTATAAAACTCTCTCGATTTGGGATCGTTTAAGATCTATACCCAACTCCATGGCTGTCCTAAGGATTTGGAGTTCAATTTAAATGGGAAAGAGGGGTTTCTTCCAAAAAACTAACTCATATGGACTATAGCAAGTAGTTGATTTCCAGGTGATGTTGTATGCCCAAACAACTTCAGGTAGTTTTTGAGCCCAATCTTTTCTTCTTGATGAAATCATTTTTGTTAAAATGTTTTCCAATTCCCTGTTAATGACTTCGACCTGTCGGTTTGCCTGAGGGTGGTAGGGTGAGGACTTCTTGTGACTCACCTAGAAATGATCTGTGAAGGCTAACAAAACTTTAGACATAAACTGGGGGCCCTAATCTATGACAATTGTCATAGGAGCTCTGAATCTGAGGAAAATTTTGTTGTAAAGGAAATCAACTACTTGTTACTCCCTAGCAACACATAGGGATTGCACTTCTACCCACTTAGTTAAGTAGTCGGTACAAACCAAAATGTATTATTTTCCTTGTGAAGGAGGGTCTATAGGGCTGATGAAATCCAATCCCCATTTTTCAAATGGTTCAAGGACTACCTGAGGTTGTAGGGGAATTTCATTAGATGCAGTTGGTCTTCCTACCCTTTGACATTCATCACATCTGCGAACATATTTTTTGATGTCCTTATGCATAGAAGGCCAGTAGTATCCTGCTCCCAAAATCTTGTGAGTTGTCCTTTTAGCAGAATAATTCCCTCCAAAAGGACCATCATGACATTCTCTAAGGATACTATAGGTCTCATTTTCCCTAACACAATGTCATAGAACCATATCAGGTCCACATCGAAATAGGATCCCATTAATCCATTTGAAAGGGGCACTTTCTCTAACAAGGCGTTTCTTTTGCTTTGATGAAAAATGAGGTGGTATTTCTGTAGTGGTCAAGTAGTTTGCAATATTGGAAAACCAAGGGTTTTTAGTAGAGATGGTGAACAAATTTTCATCTGGGAACTCATCCTATACTGGAGCACAATCACCATCATGTTTTATTCGGGATAAGAAATCCACAACTACATTGGATTTCCCTGGTTTGTCAATAATTGTCACAATGAATTCTTGGAGAAGAAGCAACCACCTAATTATCCTTGCATTTACTACAGGTTTATTCATGAGGCAGTTGATGGCTGAGTGATTTGTGTACACTGTGACTTTGTATCCCATGATATAATGTCAAAATTTCTTGATTGCATGAACTACAACCAAGAATTCTTTCTTTTTTGTGGTATAATTCCTTTCTGTTGGCGTCAAATCCTTATTGATGAAATATATGGCATATTTTCCCCCATTCTCATCTTCTTGTCCTAGAACCGCTCCAATGGCATCATCAGATGCGTCAGCATAGATATGGAATGGAAGGTTCCAATTAGGTCCATGAAGGACAAGAGTAGAGATGCGTTTCTCCTTGATGATTTCAAATGATGACTGACACTCAAGTGTCTAGATGAACTCTACATTCTTCTAAAGAAGGGAAAAAATAGGGGCTGCGATTTTGCTAAAATTTTCTATGAATCTTCAATAGTATCCAGCATGCCCTAAGAAACTTCAGACATCAGTCTGGATTTTTTTGGGATTTCGAGTTGTATTACTTTGATTTGCTTAGGATCAACGTTAACCCCTTCAATTGAAATGTGATGTCCTAGCACTATTCCTTGTTCCACCATTATCAGACATTTCTCGTGGCTTTGGGACAAACAATGATCCTCACATCACTTCAACACCTTATCTATATTTTTGAGGGCCTCATCAAAGGTTGAACCATATACAGTGAAGTCGTCTATATAAACTTCCACACACTTAGTCACCAACTCAACAAATATAGCTAGGATAGCTCTCTGGAACATTGCAGGAGCATTACATAGCCTGAAAGGAAGAACCTGATATGCAAATGTCCCCCAAGGGCAGGTAAAGGTCGTCTTATCCTGGTCTTCTGCTGCTACCTATATCTGGTTGTAACCACTAAATTCATCCAAAAATGAAAAATATTTCCTCCCGGCCAAGTTATCCAACACCTGGTCTACAAATGGTAGAGGGAAATAATCTCTGTGTGTTGCTTTGTTAAGTTCCCTATAGTCTATACACACTCTCCACTTTTCGTTCTTCTTTGGAACCACAACTAAAGATGACACCTATTTCCTGTCAGAAATCGGGTAGATAAACCCTACTTGTAGGAGTTTCTCAATTTTAGTTTTCACAATGTCTTTTAAAGCAGGATTGAGTCTCTGTTGTGGTTGGTGAATAGTTCGAACATCCTCAGTATAGATATGATGAATACACACACTGGGGTGTATTCCTCTCATATCTGTATAGTCCCAAGTGAAAGCTTTAGATCTATTCACCAGGGTGTTAAACAATTTGTGTTCTTCCAGCTCAGTCAACCAACTGTTAATATTCAAAGTTTTTCTTGGCAACAACATAATGGTTTTAACTCCCAAATGGTTGGATGTGACGATATACATGGGCCTTATCAAGGTGGTAAGAGGACAACTATGAGTTGTGGTTTTATGAAGCCTGGCAATGCCTACAAAGAAATGGTGTATTTTTGGAACTAAGTTTGTCAAAGGACAAGGCAATCCCATGAAACTAGCATTATCAAATTCGATGTGATCTATGTTGATTGGATGTCCTAGGATCTCTTCTACATTTGTCATCTCCTCACCACTTGAATCCATAGTAAGACTTTCCACGTTGTTTTCCAATTCATTCTCTAATTCTTCACCATGTTGTTTGATGACTACCATGGCTAGTGAAGCCAAATTTTCCTATCTGTTGGGACTTCCTAGTTCATCAACCCATACTTTATCATGTTTGGCAAGCTTGGCAGGAGGATACAAAAACAAATGTTTGTTATTAGGTCCATGTGAAATGGTCATTCCTCCCTCTCTACAATCAATTTTGGTTGCAACAGTAGCCAACCATGGTCGTCCAAGAATTATTGGATAACTTTCTTTAGGTGTAAGAGACTTAATTATTTGAAAATCTACTGTATATTCCCATCCATCCACCTTAACAAGAACATTTTCAATGACGCCCTGGGAATAGCTATGGATTGATTTTCCATCTGCAAAACTGTAGTTGTGGGACGTAAATCAATAAGTCCCAGCTTTTCCATCACATCAATAGTCATTACGTTAGTGGCTGCTCCAAGGTCCACCAAAGCATTAGGTATTGCTACCTCATTAACTGTTACTATTATAAGTGGACTACCTAGATCATCATATTTCAGAGCAGTGGTCGTCCCAACCAACAAGTCAACTAGATAACCATTTATGTGGACAATATTTATTCATTTTGGTTTGCTCCCTGGAGTTTTGATACACAACTGTTTAATCAGCTGGTTCAACTCAGGAATCTCCTTAATCGCTTGTAGCAAAGGAACTTCAATCTACAACTATTTAATTTCTTGTATCAATGCAGTTTTGGTAGATGTGGTCATTTCTGGAGTATCTTTCAAAGTAATTAGTTTTAGACACTCTGGAAAAGGTGCTTTGATTTTGTCCTTAGGAGTGGAATCCTTCAAAAATTCAGTTGGAGACGGACCCCCCTCCTTCTGAGGTAGGTCAAAAGCTCCAGTTGAAGATGGCAGGTCGGGCTTGTTTTGAGTAGCTTCTGGGGCTTGTTCTACGAATGTGGGCATTGTCATAGTTGTCTTGACAAACTTCTTAATAGGTTCATCTAGAATTTCTTCAATAGTTGGCTGCAAAAGTGTTTTTCCAGACCTCAATTGCAAGTTTCCACAATGTATTGCATTAAGTCCAGTGATATTGTCCTATTCGGTGAAATACACTAGAGTATTTGGGTGATTGTTCTTTGGGTTTAGAATGAGTGTCGCCGGAAGTGGTGGTTGGTTAACTTGTTCATTTTGTTGAGCATTCTGGGGAGGTGGTAAAAGATTCTTAGGTATACTTCTAGGACCAGTATAAAACTGATGTTGAGGTTGATTCCATTGAGGAATGGGATTCTAAGGGTACCACTGTTGTTGAGGCTGGTTAGGCCACTAAGGAATTCCCCAAGATTGATTTTCCCATTCAGGTGGTCCCCAAGGATAAGTTCCCCGATTAGGTGGTAGTAGAGGTGGTGCTTGAGGCCAGGGTGTTGCCCATTGATTATTGTTCCAGTTGGGTTGAGGTCTCTAGTTAGGGTTTGAATTTTGGCCATAGGAAAAAATTCCTCTAGTTCTTTGATTTACAACGTTGACTTCTTCCTCTTTTCTTGGAATTCTTGATGGCATTCAGAAGCTCACACTGATTAGTGGGGTGATTTTTGTCACATACTTGACAAACATCAATTTTGTCAACTTTTTCCAAAGGGAATTCCCTTAGCAAATGTTTGTTTCGGCACCTGGGGCAGTAAATGGACAAAGTCTCAGGATTTTGTGTTTTAGCCTGTATACCATCTAACGTGGTGTTTAACTAAACAAGAATGTCAGCCTTGAAGTTGGATAGCTCTTCACGTAGTTTTCCTATTTTATTGGAACCTTTAAAGTGGGTGGAATTTCGTATACCTCCTCGAGTATGAGAGAAATTCTGACACAATTCAGTAATATCGTCAAGCCCTAGTTGGGACACATCTCCTTTTTCCCATTAAATCCAAGCTCCTTCGAGTTTCATCATCGAGACCTTTAAGGAATAGGGTCTTCAGAATATCAAGACTTATGACTTCTCCACCATAGCATTTAGATAAGAAGATAAACCTATCTAGGTAATCCTCTAGACTTTCATCCTTATTTTGCCTTATTTTGAACAATTATTCTTTCCTATCGCTAATCCTATAGTAACTTTGGTATTTCTCCAAAAAGGTAGACTCCATTTCATCCCAGGATGTTATTGACTAAGAAGCTAATCCCATAAACCAGCGCATGGCTGAGTGTTTCAGAGTGGAGGGGAAAAGATTTAGTTTATGATTATCACTCTTGTAATCATATGTCTGACACAAGACTTTAAACTCAAATAGAAATTGGTCAGGGTCCTCAGTAGACAAACCTCGAAAGGTTGGCAAGAAGGCTGGAGAGATATTTTTTATTGTTGTATCATCATCTGTGTCAATAGCAATAGGATAAGTGAATGTGCATGGTGGTGGAGGGTTATTATTGTTGTTGGCGGCATTTCTATGGTCACCCATGATGTTGAAGGGAATGTGACCCTCTTCCAAAATTCGCTTAGTTGGGTGAGGTTCTGGAGTTTGTAAAGGAATATACTCCTCTACAACTATGTGTTCTCTTTTTGGGGTATGTAGGAAGGTCTTAGGTTGACCCTATTCGATCAATTCCTCAGTAAGTTCTTGATCTTTGTTTCCTTCCTCCCTACTTGTAGTTGGTGCGTCGATTAGGGGGGTTTTTGGTATGAATCTTCCATGGGCACCTCATTTCCTGACAATGCAGAAAAGAAGCCAAAGGACTATTTTTGTTCCTAAAAGAGGTATTCAAGGTATCTCCTACTAACACTAGAAAAAGAAGGTTCCCCAACAACGACGCCAAAAAAGTGATAGGTTTTCGTTAGGTCCTAACACTTTAGTTGATAAACACATCAATATATCGACCAAGTAGTGTCCAAAGGCTATATGCAATAGAAGGCATCTCGACTATCTCTCTCGGGTTTCCTAACTACCGAATAGCTGAAATAACACTCTAAAATAAGAAGCCACTAAACTTAGAACATAGGAAATCATCTATCTAGAAAGCTTGAAATAACTAAACTAGAAAGTAGAAAACTATGAATCTAAAAAGCATAACCACTAAACTAGAAAGCATGGAAATGATTAAACTAAGAAATGTATAGATTGCTAAAGAAGTAAAGCTTGTAAAGAAACTAGAAAACATTGATCTAATCAAAAGATAACAATCTAAAATAGCTAGCAGAAAATGATTTAACAATCTGAAACAACTGAAAGAAGGTGCTCCAGAACTTCAGACACTAAATTTAAAGACTACAGACTAAACTACAACCTGTAGGATTGATCTTGACAAAATTACACATATGAAAATAAATTCCAATTCTAATTATTATCTACTACAGAAAAGTATTGAATTAGAAGTAAAATACTTATCTACCTAATCTACAACCCCTCGAGTGGCCAGCTCTTGGGTGCTCCTACGTCTAGCTCAGATCACATACACTGGTAACTCCAAATTAATTCATTCAAAGAACTCCATTCACATTATTCAGTAACTCCAAAAGTGGTGGGAAAAACTCATTTTATTCATATGAAAGGTGTAACTTAGAAAACATAGTGGCAGCATAACGATATTCTTCGGTATATCATCGTTTTCAACACTTACATATTTATATGAGAGCAACTAAAAAAATCCTACTTTTCAGTTGGTAAAGTCTTCAACTGATTGTCAACAACTAATAGACTTTAAAGCCCATGACATGAAAATATTAAAGAGGCTTGACACAAGCCATAAAGTCTTTAGAACTAAAAATAACAGAAACTATAAAAATTTGGTCGATCATGTATGCTCCTAAAGTCCCGGCGCTTGGATTCACTTGTCTTCAACGATGTTGAAATCTGCATTAAAACCTCTTTGACTGGAATGGTAACCGATGGTGGAAGTTGACCCATGGAATACCCAAAAACTAAACCATTAAGTCAACACAAATTATCTTATTTTGACTAATTTCAAGAAATAAAGATTGTACGCTTATTCACAAAAAGAAAGCAATTACTTATCCTAAATATAATTAATTGGTAGGGTAAGGTTGGCTGAAAGGTGTAAGGTTAAGTATTGAGTCCATTATATTGATGATGTTATTTTTACCTCATCAAAAGTAAATGTACAAGCTCCCTCCCATAATGGATAAACAATCCTAGGAGTAGTCACTAGCTATCCTAGTTAAATCCATAACCTAGCTATGAGTAACACTTATGCTACTCATAGGTTGTAGCAACTTACCATGGCCTTGTTTTAGCTAAGTCACAAGGGGTTTCTAAGCTTTGGTTGGAGGGGGACTCTCTTAATGTGATAAATTGTCTCTTAATGAAGTGCCCCCCTTCGTGGTCTATTACCCATTTTATTAATGATTCTATCAACATTATAAACTCTTTTGAGGAGATCAAAATCACACATGTTTTTCGTGAAGAAAACATGTTGGCTGATGGTGTTGCCAACGTGGGAGTGTTGGAGAGATTTGAGTGGGATTCTTTTGAATTGCTACCTATTAATTTGAAGTGTATTTCTAATAATGACCAGATGGCTTGTTTACAGGGGTGGTGTCCTCGGGGAAAGGTTTTTTATCATGATTTTGAGTTGGGTTTGGAACTTTGAACCTTTTCCCTATCTAATTAATTATTTTTTCCTTGGTTTTCATAGAAGGATGGACTGGCAGTTCTGGCAAGGAAGTACTTGGAATGATAAGCCCACATGTATTGTGGGTGTTTGTTGTGTCGTTTTGAAAAGTGCCTGGTTCTTTTTTCTGTTACATTTCTTCTAGGTGTTGTTGTGTTATGGGTTGTTGCTTGTTACCATGGGTGGCGACCGTTGTAGAATTGAGCCGAGTTCCTGTGAAGAGTTTCAGAAGAATGCCACTGTGTGGAAGCATTTAGAATTGGGGGGGGGTTTCACAATTTATGCAGAGAATTCAAGGCCTGGACCCTGATGCTACTTTTTTCTTCGTGAAAGGCTGGAATGTGAGATCTCTACAGTACAAGGGTGTTGAGTTTTGTATTGATGAGGATTTCATTGTGGAGGTAATTGGTCTTTCAGTTACTGGAAGGAAGTTTTTCAGACACAAGGGTGTGGCCAAGAAGGATTTTGTGAACTTTTTCAAACATGATGAGAGAAAAATGCTTAGGGAAATTGGAAGTGGAGGTTATGTTAGGAAGTCCCTGAAGTTGCTTTGGAGGGACCTCATGAAGGCCATTATGTAATACTTCACCCTTGAAGGTAGATTCTCTATGGTTTACTCTTATAATTTTGTGCTCTTGAACCATTTTAGGCATAAGGTTTCTATCTCCTTTCCTTTTTATCTATTACTCTCTATGGAGAAGAGTATTGAAGACCACAAGAAGAACCCTAAGAAGGCGGTTCTTCATGAAGGGCTTATGAGTTTTTTATTTGCTCATATCAAGTTTAAATTGATTTCGGTTTCCCCTAAAACTCTTGGTAAGAAGGGGGTTAAAAATGATGGTTATGATACTAGGGACTCTGCCGGTGAATGGGTTAGTAGTTCTGAGGAGGAAGAGTCAGAATATGAGGATATGTCTATTGATGAAAAAGGCTCTGAGGAAGGGGAAGAGGATTCAAAAGAATGGGGTAAGGGTTGTGAGACTGATGTGGAGTTGCAAGAGACTTTGGTCAATTATGTCAGAAATTCTTCGAAGGGGAAAACCAAAGGCTCAAAGAAAGTTAAAGCTTCGGCCAAAAGGAAGCTTGAGATAGGTGATGAAGCGAAAGCCCCTGGTCCTGAATGTGAATCCTGCATTGTCTTCAGGTAATGAGGGTTTGAAGGGATGTCCTCTTGAGGGTGAAGTGGCTCCTTTGATTGTTGATTGTGTTCAGAATGCCTTATTGGGGAATCATGTTCTTGGTAAGACTGGTCTGTTGGAGAGCTCCCCTGTGTTAGGGCTTAAGGTTCCAAAAAATGTGGGTGATTAGTCAAATGATCCTACTATTTTGGGTAATTCTATGATGGAGGATAAGCTGATTGAGTCTAGTCTCATTGAAATGCAGGGGATTGAAGTGGCTAATTGTTCTCAAGTTTTTTCTTCGGCTGAGAGGGAAGTGAAGAAGGAGCGTATGGAAGTGTTAGCTGATTTGGCCAACTTTCCAAACAAGGAGAGGATCAAGGTGGATGTTGTGGAGGTCGTGGATTCCCCTGTCGAAGAAGAGGACAACCACAATAGGGATTGTTTTGATGCCCTTGATGACTTGGAGCAGAATGATCAGCCTCCGGTTAATTGGGATGAAATTGACATGAATATATTTTGTAGGATGGCTGAAGATGGGACAAGAAACCTGCTTTCTTTGGTTAAGTGGTTATTTACTGAGGTAAAGGAGCTCAATCTTTAGATGAAAAATTGGCAGGATGTTTGTGTTGCTATTCTTAGGGGCAACCGAAAGGAGTGGGAAATAAAAGGAAAAGTTAAATCAATGCATGTTAAGCTTGATAAGCTTCTGGTAGATGCTGGTTGTATGGGGGCTACACACGAGGAAATGATTTCCTCTTTGGAAGGTATTGTTAATAAAATGTTGGAAGACAGAGTTGCAAGTTTGGAGGATAAAATTAGAAAGATGTCATAGGACCTAAAAATAGTGGTCAATATCAATAATAATTCTTTGAAGACCACTACGACGGGTCTTTCTGTTCAGAATGAGAAAGCGTTGAATTGGACGGGTAAACCTCTTGACATGGGTGATATGGAGAATATGATTGAAGAGGTTAGTGGCTCTTACCTGGTGGAGAAAGTGAAGGCTTCTACTCTTGCGCTGGATAAAGACTTGCAGGCTGGTCCGTGCCTTAGGAGAAGAAGTAAGACAAAAATGAGGGTTGATGTTGTTGTTGAAGAGTTGAAGGATGTTATCAGTATGCATGAGGAGGTCATTAAGGAGAATATGGCCTCGACTGATGTTTTAGATAAGTTACTATAGCTAGTGCTTCCTTTTTTGGTTCAACAAGTTTGCTAGTGTTTTTTGTTGTTGGGATTGTTGATGGGTTGCTTTTGTTACATCTTTTGTCAACTTTTTGGTTTTTTGGGCTGCTAGGTTTAGTGTTTAATTTCTGTTGCAACTTTTCATCTTTGTAAAGGGTTTCGGGGTCCCTTCAAAACCTATTTTTCCTTATCAAAAACACTTATGCTACTCATGTTTAATGATATCTAGTATGTAATACTTATGATAAACACAAACCTCCTATTATGGAGTACATACAAGCACATCAAAAAACAACATACTAGCTTCTAATTCATTTTCAAGCAATGTTATTTTCCCTAAAGAAAGTACTCATAATAGACAATTCAAAGCAACCATGGAAAACAATATTTCAAAAGTTTAAACAATAAAGAAGAAATATCCTCATGCTTTTTTTCACTTTATCCAACCGAATGACTGAAAATTAGTTTTCCCACAGTAGCAACTAGCTTATGCTTGACTCCTTCAGCTATGCCACAATAATCCCCCTTCTCTCAAGTTGATAACGTACTTCACTCAATATGCTAATACTCTCACAAATACTCACAACTCTCTCTCTCAAATATAATAGAACATTGAAAATAAGAATTGTAGAGAAGAATGTATAAAATACTGCACACAATGCGTATGGGATGCATCCCAAATAAGTGAATTTTCTCTACTAATTATACAACAGAAAAGAGGCTTATCATCCTATAGATTAGGCATGAGTGTTGAAAACAATCACCATGCATGGATACTCACTCAACTAAGCTAAAAGGTGACACACAAAGAAGAACATACTCAACAAAACAGTGCTACAAGTTGACCTATTTTGATAACAATAGTATAAGGCCATTTCAAATTAGCACATGATGAAAAAGGTGTAATTCAAATTTCCTTCACAATGAAAATCTATAGAAAGTAGGATTCATAAGATGGTTCCTAATAGAGGGGCAAACAGAGGTGGTTAATAAGTGTTTGGAAGGATATCTACGTTGTTTCACTTCAGATAAATAGTCTCAATGGGTAGATTGGCTACCACTAGCATAATGGTGGTATAACACTTCCTTCCATAGTTAATAAAAAAATGTCTCCATTTATGGCATTGTATGGATATCATCCTCCTTTCATCGCATCATCATTGAAGGTGTCACCAAGAGTTCACGTGGTGGAGGACCACATGATTCATCAATAACAAGTACTTTTAGGACTTAAAGAGAATCTATCCGTGGAACAAAACCGAATGAAGTAGCAGGCAGACCAAAACCATAGTGAAAGATGTTTTGAGGTTGGGGATTGGGTTTTCTTGAGATTGTAGCCTTACAAGCAATTGTCATTGAAACAATAGTCAAAGAATAACAAGTTGTCTCCAAAATATTATGGCCCATATCAAATCATGTAGAAGATAGGTAGTGTTTCCTACAAGCTTGAATTGCCATCAACAACAAAGATACATCCAATTTTTCATGTTTCTTGTTTGAAGAAGGTAATTGGGAATAATATCCCTAAAATAATATTACCAAAGCTTGATAAAGAAGGAAGAATCATATTGGAACAAAAATGTATTCTTCAGAGATGCACAAGGAAGCTAAGGACCAGAATAATCACTCAATATCTCATCCAATGGAATAATTTACCAATTGAAGATGCCACATGGGAGGACAAGGAATTCATTCAAAAGCATCCAAAATTGCCTAGCATTGAGGACAATGCTTATCTGAAGAGGAGGCATGCTACACCCTTAATATTAAAGTACATCAGGTTATGAATAGTTGGCTTATGGCTATCTTAACTCCTAATTAAGTCATATTATTATTATTGTATTGTTATTTAGTTGTTTAGGTCAGCCTAGGGTTTATATAGGGTTATCTATGTTAGCCTGGGTGGTATCCTAGGCATAAATAGGTCTATATAGGAGGTTGTGAATCTTATTTCATCATCAGATTGTGAATTGTGTTCTCATTGGAAATATTTGGAGGATTTCCCCCTTGAAGTGGCTTGTTATTCTTAGTTATTATCAAGTATTTGCAACATATTTCATATCATATTCTTCTATTGTGCAATTTATTTCATTATAGTGCTTGACTCTTTAGTTGGGAAGAAGTACTTTTCATTTCTAGATGGTTTCAGTGATTACAATCAGATAAAAATTACTCCAGAAGAGCAAGAAAAAAATACATTCACTTGTCCTTGGGGTACTTATTCCTATTTTGTTTTGCCCTTTGGTTTATGCAATGCTCCAACTACTTTTCAAAGGGTTGTTCTCAACAATTTTTTTGATTATGCTCAAAAGGAGAGGTTACATAATTTAAATGAACTGGATGAAATCAAGATGGAGGCAAGCCACCACACTGAGATAGTACAACAACAAAGGATGAAGTGGCATGATTAATATATCGAAACAAAGGAGTTTAATGTAGGAGACTAGGCATTATTATATGATTCAAGGTACAAAGAATTCAAAGGGAAACTCCAATCTAGGTGGTTGGGACCTTATGAAATCAGTCAATTCTATCCTAATGGAGCAGTCAAGTTGCACACCATAAATGCAATCAAATTCTCTCTTCTAGTTAATGGCCACAAATTGAAGTTGTATAAGAAACCAATATAGAATGACAATTTTATTTTCTCCCTATTCCAACAATATGGTGCTTGCAATGATCCAGACACATGTTCAAAAACACAAAGTGATATCTTAGTAGCACATGACATACTGAGTACTTCAGGTGACCTAGTGATTGAGCTACACTGCTCAATCCCTAAGATCACTTAGGATTAATTTCTTATTTTTCCTCACATGCACACACAACACGGTTATAATGATGTTTATACTTTCTCCAGAGGGACCTATTTTCTATTTTAATTATTACACATTCAGAAAGGGTCTTGTTGCAGTAGGGACCTGTAGCATAATAGCTATCAACATTCAGAATGGGTCTTGTTGTCGAAGGTACCCGTAGTGTCATCTGGAAGAAGCAAAAAATTAAATCACTTGGTGCCATATTAACTATATTTCACATGCATTCACCTCAAAATTTTCACATGCACTATCCATCTTTTCATAATAAGAACCTGCATCACACTTCTTTTATTTCTTGCTACCAATTCAAAATTTGAATGTTCGAGGTGTCACATCACTAGCTATTATATGTCTAATCCATTTCACTACTTTGTATCCACCACCTCAAAATTAATTCACCTACAGTTATTTTTGGTCACACCAAATCATAATCCAGATACATGTTATTCAGTTTACACGCACAACGATCAGTTAGTCTCTTCCGACAAGTATGCAAGATACGCTATCATAATTACCATAGATTTCTTTAAGCTTTCATTATGTATTTCATATTAAATTATGCATGCGAAATATTCATACCATTAATTTACATACTTTCTAATCATACCCTTCCTAGAATAAGTTGAAGTTCAACCTAAACCAAATACAATAGATAGATATGACATGCAAAACCCTCCTAAAATTACACCTAATTTTCACTAATACTTTCAATTATGAATTCCCTAATCTTGAGAATTTGAGCTAAGTCCAACCTAGAGTCGAACCTAGAACATATTTTTGAGCTCAATTAAGTTGATACTAAGAAGGGGAGTTGTAGTGATGGTATGGTAGTGTAGTGAAAGTGCATAAAGAAACATTAGAAAGAAGAAGGGTTTTGAAGGTGGCGGAGTGGAATTGAGTTGAATTTTCAAGGTTAAACACATTGACCAGAGTAAGGAAGTCATAACGGGGGGTGATGTTATTAGGAGAGAGTCATTAGCTCCCAAGCAAATACTAGAAGATGCAATGGTCTTACCTATTTTTACAATAGTGGGTTGGCTCGATTATTTCTTGAAACTAATAGAATTTGATAATGAGATAGCAAGAAGGTTTGCAACCAAACTAGAGCATGATGAAGCAATGGTGAAAGGGCTATTAGTGGATGCATCTGAGGTCACCATAGCACACGTTTTTGGGTTACCTAGAACTGGAGCAGAGTTTCCAGTACATGTAGATGCAGTTACAACCAAAGAGGAATTCTGTGAGCGAGGAGAGAATTTGGACTCGTCTTCACAAGGTACAAAGAGGCTTTCTCTTCCATGGTTTTGGATAATTGTGCTTCCTACATTGTTAGATATCTTACCTATGGGGTGATCCCACAATACTGGTTTACAATTTTTGGCCAAACTGGGCATTAAACTAATTTTTTTTTAACTAAACACTAACTCATTTGACTACAAAATCCGACGAAATTTTCTAATGAAATTCGATGTTCATCAGGTGCTTGTAAAATTTGATGTGTAATTTTCAATTTTTTGAAAGTTTATCCCTGACGTTCGTCGAAATTTCGACAAACCTGGGGTTCGTCGAAATGTCAACTATCATTTTTGTTGAATTTTCGACAAACATGAAAAATAGAAAAAAAATCAAATTGTGGCTGACATAAAGAAAAGTGAGTTCACACTTGATTTATTGCGACAGTGTTTTGCTCTACTTGAAGCAGTTTGTGGAGAATTAAGGATGATTTTCTTGGAAAAAATCAGAAAAAATTCAAGAAGATATCCCCAGGTTGAGGGTAGTCATTGTCTTTTTTCAGAATTCAGCTGTGAAGTCAGATTTGTAGTTCCAGGTTTGAAAATCATATTTTAAAGCAACATCTCATCATATTTCATTTTTAGAGGTTAAGGGTTTTGAGAATTTCATGTCCAGATTTTGTTGTGTGGAATCACCATAAGATCACAACCAAGGAACAAATTCTTGTGACTGTAATTATGTGATCCATAACTCTATTGGTCATGTGGCACAGTTGTGCTATAACAAATACAGGATGCATTCATGTGTGACCCAAGTTTAATGTGGCTATGTTGTGATAGAAATGGAGGCACTCATATAATGTAGTTAATTCAGGTTGTATAATGTAGGTGTCAATCATCATTGGGTGCATTCAGGTTGTCTCAAGTTTAACAGGTTAGGATGTAATTATAGCATGATCGAAGAGTGATTACCTCTTGCTGCAATAAAGAGCCTATAACTCTGGTTGATATGCAGAGTGGTTGTGTTATATCAATTATGTAGTGCATTCAAGCACAACCCATGTTTAATGGGCTATTCTAGAGAGTGATCAAGATTTTCTAAACCTTATGAATGTTACTTGACATATATTTGCATAATCTCAAATTCCTTCAGAGGCTTTTGAAGTATCAATGTATCCTATATAGGGTTTAGAATGATTTCTTTTAATTAAAAAAATAAATAAATGATGTATTTCTGTAATTAGATAATGTGGAGATCTCCTAAATCTGCCCCACACTATCCTCTTTGGCACTGTATTCATTACTCCAGCTACTAGGTTTTGCATGTGACATCTTTAATATCTTCATGACCGTGGCTTTTAAATAGATCTCATTCTTTGCTTTAATCCTTTTCATGGTAACCCTTGAGTTCCATAATCCACCTTCAATCTCTTCTAAGAACGTTGTCTTAAGCTAGACTGCATAGTATGCATATAAAGCAAGTCCTTCATACCTGCCATTGTTCCAAACCACCACTCACTGCCTTGCTTAAAATGTTGCCTCCATAAGCATAATAACATGTTTTAAAATCATGGTTGCCAGTGATTGACCATTAAGGTCACCACTTTCATCATGAAGATACAATGAGATTTTTGTCTTCAAACTCAAGGCATTATGGAAGATAACATTGTGAATTGTTTGTTGTGTACGATTCAATTTTCTTGCATATTTATTGCTTTGCTAACTTCCTTTAAGACTGGGTATTGCACCCTCAGCTGCAATCTCAAACAGCTCACTCACTATCACTTGAAGATTCCTTTTATGAGCATCTTCTATAAAATCAAACTATGCCCTATAGACTACCTACTTACTATAAGGGACTCATTATTTCATGGTATTGTAGTTCTTAAGATCCTTCAACCTTATTGACACTACTTCATAGTCCACAAGGTATTATTCACTATTCTCCCATCTTTGATGAGTCTCAAAACACTACTCAAACATGCAATCCACTACCTCCATTATACATTAATGGCTAAGAAGAAACATTGAACCTATGATTACCATTGTTACTTCATTTGGACACCATCCCCGATTGCATTTTCCTTGTCTAACACTACCAAAAGTATTTGAAAAATCTTAAGGTCAGCAAGGGGGTAAGGAAACTCACTGTTAAAATCTCCACTTTACTATGCAAGGTTTGAGCTTTATTATCTTGTCACTGCTCAACCTCTTTTTGACTGTCACATCTCAAATGACTGTCATTCTTCTTACCGTAGATTGCATTTACAAATGTCTCTAAACTACACAGTGTGCTTGTTATTGGCTACAATATTTAGATTGCAAGATTTTGTTATTACCTATAATGTCTCAATCTTTTTGGTATTGCAACCTCACTAATCCGCTATTGTTATTGTTTATGTTTCTACAGAGGCCTAAGGTTTGTACCCTAATTATGCTCTTACCAATGCTTCTGTTGTTTTTTATTAGGGCTCTCTCAATGTTGAGGGCCCTAGGGATAAGCTCGTCATAAGAAGTGACACATTGCATCTTTAACTAAAAGGATAAACTGTATTGACATTAGCAATGATGATTCCAACTTGTTGCTCCTTAGGAATGGGTCACTTGCTCTTACTAGCTCGCTACCTCCATTGTTGTAGGAAGTTTGTGATCAAGTTCAATATTTTGATTTTAGGAGTCTTAACGGTTAGAAATCATAGTAAAATCATAATTTAATAAGTTTTGGAATTAGCATTTTAAAGTGTTTTTTGGGGTCATTAACTTTAGACTATCTTCTCTTTTGCAGGGTGGTTGCATGCCAAATTTTTTTGGTGTAAAATATCAGAATTATTAGATTTTGTTACCTGTCTATGAATAAAAATTATTGGAGTGTGAGTTTGATATTTTTGAAGATCTAAATAGTCAAGCTTGGTAAAGAAAAATCATGTCAGATAATATTAGTCCAGAACAAAATGAAGAGACACTTGATAGATTATGGGCTAGATTGAAAAGAAAGGGTGATGGGAAATGTTATTGTCCTTGCAATAATTGCAAGGGCTTAAAGACGAGATGACTTTTAATCACAACAGCTAAGAAACATTGTAGGCAACATGGTCATGTTGAAGGGGGGCATGATTATCGTCCATTGGTAAGTTGTTCATTATATGTGTTTATATTGATTGAATTTGTAAATGTTTATATTGTTTTAACATATATATATATATATATATATAAAATCACTTGATTATGATCATGGTTTATTTGTGTCTATCATTATTATAAAGGTGGGGTGCCCTAGGGCAGATGATATGGATTATCATCCCGAAGAATGTGGTTTTGCAAGCGACGAACATGGAGCTGTGAATATCGAAGATGAAGTTAATGATCCTATGGAAGAAGATGATCATGCGCCAGAAAACACAGTTGAAGATGATGGTACAAATACATTGATCCATGACACATTTAGTGGCAGAGCTGATCATGATGATCAAGATGATTTTGATGATGTTCATGATTTACCTGTAGTTGAGAAGGAATACGAGCCCCTTTATGAAGGTTCTGAAACAACTCTTCTCTCTGCTATATTGTTGCTGTTGAACTTTAAGCTTATGAATGGTTTATCAAACAAAACAATCTCACGGATGTTAAGGTATGTCATATATGTCATCTTTTTTCATCTATTTTAATTGTTGTTAGTTCATCACTAGTAAATAAAGGATGAAATATGTACCATTAATATTCTTTATATGAACAAATTATTTTTTGTTGTAGATTGATTGGTGAATTTTTGTTACCACCATCAAATATTTTACCTTGCTCATACTAAAATTTATGTGCCATTATGAAAGATATCGGAATGGAGTATCAAGAAATAGATGTATGTCCCAATGATCATATTATATATCATAAACAACAGGAATTTACAACAGAATGCCCAAAATGTCATATCAGTAGATATCAAACATATCAACTGACAAAAAAGGTGCCTCACAAGGTTCTTTGTTATATTCCCATTATTCCACGTATGCAACGATTATTTAGGTGCGAAAGCTTAGCGCAATTTATGGATTACCATGCACAAAATAGAAGTGGAGATGACATTCTTCGAATGCCTACGTATGGTTCTACATTTAGGGACATGGAAGAAAAATGGCCACACTTTAAAGAAGAACCTCTTAATCTCAGTCTTTCATTGGGAGTAGACGGTGTCAATCCATTTGAAGAACTGAGATCTATTTACTCAGTGTGGCCTGTTTTTGTTATCAACAATAACATTCCTCCATGGATGTCAATAAAGAGGGAGCACATAATGTTGTCAATGATTGTTCCAAGAATTAGCTTACATCGATTTTCTTTAATGTAATAGCATCTCATTTGTCTTATTTGCATAATGACTTATATTTTTTTCATTCAATAGTCATGTACATTAATTTATATATATATTGCAGTAAAATGGTTATAATAATTATGTAATGTTTATGTTCATTCAACTAGGTAAGTACCAAGTTAAAGATATGAATGTATATATCAAGCCTCTTATTGATGAGTTAATAAAGTTATGGAATGGCATCACTATGTATGACGTCTCTAGACCAATATGACAAAGACAATTTCAATTCCATGCAATGCTTGTATGGACAATTCATGATGCTCCAGGGCTAACACATTTTGTGGTATGTTATAACGTTCGATTGCGCTTTAACAATATTTAATTTGATGAAGTAGATATCATGCATATTTTTAAAATAATCTATTCATTATATATAATTAAAAAAATTAACATATTTAATCCAATTATATATCATCTTGTAGGTCTTCAAACAAAGGGAAAATTTGCATGTCCAATTTGTGGTCCAAAGATGAAATCTCGTCGTTCAACAAGTTTAGGAAAGCAGGTGTTTGATGAGTATAGGCACTTCCTCCATAGAAATCATAAGTATCATACTACTGAAAAACATCTTTTCAATGGGAAAGAGGAGACTACATCAAACCACGAAGAATGTCACCTCGCCTATGGAAGTTGGAATATAATAGAATTAATCGTCAAGGTGATACATCAGATCAACTTGTTTATCTATCATATATGATATGTTTTGAATTTATATTTTTATATTGTGTTGTGTTTATGCATGTTGTAATTGACAATGATTGTCGTTGTTAATTTGTTTAACTTATATGCTTCATGAAGGTCGTCAAGACATTAATGGCCGACTTCCACAGGGACTAAAATTTATCCAGACAATTTAGTAGGTTGCCCTACTATGAGAAGCTACAAATTGTGCATTTGTTTGATACAATGCATATTATAAAAGAATATAACAGAAACGTTATGGAAAATATTGGATGGAAGGCATGACAAAGAAAAAATTGTCAAAATTTGTACTGACATTCAGGAAGCCAATCATGCAATGAAAAATATCATTCAATTAAATAGCGATGGAGACCAAATTAATATAAGTGCCCTTACTTGGTTATTAATAGAGCAACAAAGCAATGCTATAAAAGAAGTCATACAAAAAAATTTGATTTCCCACAGGATTTGCTATGAATGTATAAACAATATAATAACAAAGAAAGGTGAATTTGGGTTAGGGATGAAAATGCATGATTGACATACCTTCATTAAGGTAATTATTCTAGTATATTATATACACTTGTATAATGCATGTAATTTTCAGTGTATTGTGTTCACTACTTTTGGAAAAATAATGAAAAGATCATTTTATAATTGTTGCAGTATGTTCTACCTTTATCTCTCCCAGACAACTTTGACAACAATGTCAAGCAAGTTATATATGATCTTGGAAAATACATGAGGTAAGTAGCGAGATTTGTTCAATTCGCTGTATACATCTTATAATTGCCATTTGTTTTACTTGTTATGTAATATACTGTATATTTTTGTTAAATCTCGTTAATATATTTGTGCCTTGAATCATTTGTAGATGGCTATCATCTAAAGAAATCCATAAAGAAGATATAAATTATTGGAAGAGAAAAATTCCTCGTCTAATGTGTGAAATACAAAAGTGTTTACCTTCAACATTTTTCAATGCACAAGAACACTACCTCATACACCAAGTTGAGGAGATTGAATTGTGTGGACCTGTATACACAAGGTCAATGTGGATAGTTGAAAGGCACTTGAAATTTTTGAAGGCTTTGGTTAAACAAAGAGCACATCCTGAGGGTTCTATGGTGGAGGGATATATAGTATACCAAACCATGGTGTACATTAGTGAATATCTTCCTAAGTTTGCGGCAAAGATCCATATAGATCGCATTTGGGATCCCAACTCCATTAACAAATTCGAAGGGGAGTACCTGTTGGGGAAAGGTAGATTGAGGAAAGTGAGAGGTAATTATAAGATGGTTATGGAGATTAATTGGAATACATTTTACATATGGTTTTTATGTATATTGTACTTATTTAATTTTTAATCTTCAATATACATCAATTATAAATTAAGGTTGTATACTGTGGTATTTAACTAATTATACGTCATTTGTGAATTTCAATTTTCTTTGGTATAGCTGGTCGAGAGTGGAATGCACTACATTTGTACATCGCCAACAATCTTGATTGGATGATGGTATGGATTGAACGATATCAACAGTCTGGTCGCGCATTAACATGGGAAGGTGTGGCTTCATTGGTTAAAGAAGTTCATCGTAATGGAGATTCCAATGTTACACATCGTAATGGAGATTCCAATGTTACACAAAGGGAAATTGATTTAACATATGGTTTAAGAGATAAATAGGTACGTATAAATATATTAATCACCCATATTATTTAATTATTTTTAATTATATTGATGTATATATATGTTGAGATTGTTTTCTTTGCATACATTAGGCAAAGAATAAATATGTTTATCAACTAACAATATTGCAATAATTTTTACATGTTTGACATATTGTAGGTGAAACACCAAAAGGCTATGTGGTGCAATGGTCATAAATTTTGAATCAAAATGTTGGATGACAAGAAGAAAACTTGTGATTACGCTATAGCTGGAGTCTTCAATTTGACTAATGTGTCATCGGCGACATATACATTGAGATATCATAAAATTGATACTATGGGATTTTGGATGATATACTTGAGTGTGACTTTAAGTCCTTCAGATTAATTTTGTTCGTCATCCTATGGTACAGGCTACGATTGAATAAAAATGATCCTGAGAGAACTATTATTGAACATGATAATGGATTTACCATGGTTAATACAAGGTTGATTGAGCGAGCTGGAAATGAGCCCTATGTTCTTCCAAGCCAATGTGAGCGGGGTATTTTACTCAGAGGTTCCAGGTAAACTGGGTTGGTCATTTGTTGTTAGACATGATCCAAGAGGAAGGTCGGTAAAGTGTAACGTGGTGGAAGAAGAAGATACCGAAGAACTAGAAGATGGTGTAGATGATGATTAGGATCAACGGTTAGTTCATGATGTCCCTGACAAAGATGTCGAAGAGGAGGAACTAGATCATGATGATGTAGGAGTTAATGTTCATGAACATGATATATGTGTGGATGATGACATTATCAAAACTGATATCGATGGCGATGATGATGATATGACCAATGCTTACAATGTAGTCACAGATCGAGGATGATAAAACAAAGAGTTGGATGAAGAAGAAGATTAATGACATTGAAATGTATAAGTTATGCGATTATATTATCTATTTGATATTAATTTCTTGATAGAATTATATTTGACTTATGTGGTTACATAATTAATTCATGATGTTTTTAATTTTTATGCCATTATATAATTAATTTAATGATGTACTTTTAATGTTTGAAAGGTCAAAAAATTAAAACATTTCAATAGTGATGTTAACAACCTTGAAATTAGTGTGTTTTATGTTTCATGTGATCATAAAAGATTAAAAAGTTAGTTGTAGAGGTGGTTGTTCAGTGGTTCACGTGTATGTTGGTTCTTTTTACAATGTAACCAGGTTTGTTTTCTAATCTACCTATAAAATTTCTAATTCTAATCGAAGGTAGCTTGAAGGACCTGGACCAACTGATGAGGACTTTAAAAGCCTCCTACACTTCGGGCTCTGTAAGACCCAGGAGGGTGATCCCTTAATGTGTTTACAACCTCTACACCATTATTATAAACAACATTAACAATAGGAGATGATCTCACTTAATAGATCAACACTATAAGATAATGTCAACTAGAATTGGCTGTTCATAGACAATATCAACTATCTGGAGCGTGAGATAACTAAACACAATCCATTGTATAAGATAGTCAATGATTTGCAATTTGTAGCAAGCTCTAGGCAAAGACAAACAAATAATCGTTGCACTAATAATTACAACTTAGATCAATGCTATATATCCATTGCAGGAGTCAAATTCATAAGCATCTAGAGGTTTATAATAGATTTATACATCACATATAAGATCCCTGACAATATTGCATTACAATTTCATCAGTGTGCATTCTAACCCAGGACTACTTATCAAATCTTTATACATCACATATCCGCCTATAATCCCATTCAAGCATTTTGATTAATTCTTTGAATTAAAGCTAAAATAGAATCATACACACCACAACAGTGAGATGGATAAAACAACCCTTAGTTATTTCATTCAAAGTTTAGATATGCATGTACAATGGAGAGACATGAGCTCAAATTTTCATTTCAACTCAAATGCTAGTACTGTTATACAACATTAAATCTCTATGAACTCAAACCTGTTACATAATGACTCAAAACCTAAATTGCATTTCTCTAAAACCATCGGACTTTACAATTCGCTCTATAACTTCACTAGACTCGAAAAATTATCTAACTTGCTAACCCGTACTTCTAGCCTTGAAATCCTTCTTATAGAAAATGAAGGAGCAAACAAGCATCGGGCCAGAAAGTACACATGTCACCAGTCAATTGGAGCACCTGGTGATATTCCAAAATTTGTTACAACAGCCACCACCTTGAAAAATATTCTTGTTCATCATATCAGCTGAGGAACGTTGATGCAAAAAACCACAAGAAAACTGCACCAAGAAAGCCGTCAACACAAAACTGGAACCGTTGCAACCGCAACATATGATCTGCCACCTATTAGTAGTTCACTCCTTTTACTCCTCATTCAAATATTTATTTACCCAATTCTGGTACTCATCATCAGTTGGCCAGTCAAAATTAATTACCTCATCCACCTTGGTATTATAAGGTGTGTATTTTATCGCTACCTAATTCACATCCCTTTCAAAAGATTCCAAAAATGAGTTGGTACTAATGATTTTGTCCATATAGCTCACCAAAAAATCATAGTCTGACTCATCACAAATTGAATTGATTTGATCATTGATGGCATCACTTGCTTGAGCCTGCCATTGTTGAAATGACCTGATTTTCCCCTGGTCATCAATTATATCAGGTAACAATGTGTTACCCCAATCATTGAAATTCTTCAACAGCTCCCTAATCTTCCTACTCAAGTCATCTTGTAAGGTCTGAAAACCTTGCAATGATTTTACTAACACATGAGTAAGATTTAATGATTGGGGCCTATTATTTATATCAAACCTTGAGGCCTTATACATGATATCCAGATCACTGGCCTTAGGGATCCAATTTTCAATTATTGGTATCACTACTTTCTGATCCCTATCAATATTTTTTATTGCTGCTAACAGCAAAGAATATAAAGAATGTATAGATAACAAATTGATATCAACCCTTTCATTTAAATGCCTCAAAATAGTAGTAACAATTTCCTTTTTCTCTAAGAGAGATCCCTCCTCACTTTTGTTTAATGATGCCTGCAATTCATCAATTTTTTACAAGAGCTGCTTCTTTGTAGGATCGACAGAGCACTCTATTTCTTCTTCAACTTCCTCTAAAGAAAGGGTGAGGATAGGATTCTGACTGGGAGATCCTGGTGTGGAAACAATTGGAGAAGCAGGAGGCACTGACCCTGCTGTGGAAGGTAATGTACTAGTTCGTGGAGCACTTGATGTCTCCCCAATCTGCTTATACCTAAACCTCTCCACTTTAGTTTGCAACTCAACATTTTTCTGTTGCATCTTGCTATACTCAATCAAAAGGTTATATTTTTCCATTAAGCTCTTCCTCCCTTTCAACAGTCTTTTGGGCCGATTTGGCCACATTCACAGTCAAATTAGTGGCCTTACTGGTTGAGGTCTCTGAAGCTCTCTTTATTATCAATCCTCCCTTGAAATTTGGATTAATATCATAAACATATGGTTTTCTCCCTTATGGGGCCAATGCCCAAATTGCTAGAGTTTCATATTCCTCACTGAAAGTAGAGTTTTGCAATGCTGCCTTGACCTCTTCTTCAGAGTCTTGAAAGGGATTCTTAGACTTCATAATAACATTAAAGGCTACTGCATCTGCAATGTCCCATTCAAGTAGAATTAATACACCAGCCTGACTCACCAGTTTTCTTCCTTCTTCAAGAGCGATGTTCTTGAATTCTTCTATTAATTCAGCTTTTACCTCCTTATCATTCTCTGGTCTGACTTGTTAGGCCTTAGTTCTTTTCTTTGCCTACATTTATCTTGATACTCTTCAAACTTCATCCTCCATACCAATTACAAGAATACAAGAGTTTTTACAAATATATTGTCATCTAGAAACTCCTTGCATGCCTCCATTATTGCATCTTGTACACTTTTACCTTTCATATCTAAATCAGATAAAACTAATTCAGCTGGCCTAGGAGGGGAAGGCATACCAACTTCCATGTCTTGATCAGTAACAATAATCTCATCCATCAGATCCTCATGTGGTTGATCAATTCTTTTCCTCTTAGGGCTTGACTCAGATGGTGGTGATGAGGGATTGTCTTCCGATGATGATTCTAAATCAATAATTTTGATTGCCCTAAGCACTTTGAATTTTGGACTTGGTTGTGGAGGCACTTTCATAATCTGTTTTCCTTTTCTGTCCACTTCTTCTTCATCACTGCTACTATCCTTTTTCCTCCTGTAAATGGGCCACCTTTCCGTAGGCTGGTATGTTGGCCTTGTTTCAATAGGTTTGGCACCTTGCTTTTGTACACCCAGACTCAATTCTAAATTTACCTTTTTTGTCCTCAATGTGCCCATAATTTCCTTGAAATTTTCCATCAGAAAATCAATTTTCTTATGGTGGGGACTGAACTCCAACAGTGGATCATATTTCAGATCCATTTTGTGCACAACATCTAGTAGCTTACCATAATCTATCCATTTCTCCTTATTCAACTCCTATCTATTCAAATCAAATTCTTTTCTAATCAAGTCTTTAAGGAAATTGAACTCATGCACAAATTTTTCAGCTTTTATTCTTTGTCTAAAAAGAGCAAAGAAACCCTCAAGATCATGTTGCCGCTTTGGTCCACACCTCAAATGGTAATCATTAAAAAAATTATCAAATTGCGTTCAACCTCCCTTTGAAAATACAAAATCAGACACTACTGTATAATCTGGGAAAAATGTTCCCTTACCCCTTCCAGTGAGGTTGTCCTCATGAATGCAACCTATCTGCCACATAACTTCTGCAAATCCCACTCTTGGTTGCACATTGTATGGCAGTATATGAGGGGCTCCCTGAAAACCATATACTCTCAAGACAGTGCTGACTGGGTATGGGATAATGTCACCCTAGTTATGGTAAACCTTCAATTCTGGCTTCCTCTCCTTTGGCCTGAGGAAATCATGTAATTCCTCAGGGATCCTGGGTATATTCACTATTAATTTAGCCCTTAATCTGGAAGCAAAACAATTATCAAATTGCACATAACTAGTGCTTTCCTTATTACAAGATAAATCTGCAGCCCATATATGTATTGGCAATCTTTCTCCATCAACTGATTGCCTTTATTTCATCCTCTTAGAGAAAAATTCAGCATTCTTAAACAAAAACATATGCATTAGCATAGAATACCAAAATAATTGAGTGTCGGTATCATTGTTTTGCAGCATCGACAACCCTTCATGCATCCTCTCAGCTAAGAAAAAAGCGAAGTCATAGGTCACAGAGAAGTTAGGGTGTTGTATTTGCACCCCCATGAACATATTAAGCAATGGGCATTATCATACCAGGACTGAAACCCAAAATCTGATATAAAGAATAGAAAGTGGCCAAGAAATGGTTTGTAAAATAATTTAATTTGAAAGGTTCCTGGTCACTGGGGCTAATATGAAATTTTGAACCTCTTGCCTTAGCCAGATGAGGTGGAAGCAACCTTGCTCTAAAAAAAGATTTCAGCTTTGCATACTCCTGCTTCATTTCCTCAAGGTTGATAGGAACCAAGTCTTCGCTTGGTTCACTCAAGTCAAAAATATGTTGGACCTCTTCTCTATTAATGTTCAATAGAACCTTTCCACCATTGTCCCTGATTATCCGTGTAACAGGGTCATATCTTGCAGCCACTGTCTTAAGCAGGTCTACATCAAGGAATACATTTGGTACCACCAGCTTCCCCATATCATACATCCATCCATTTGAAAAAGGATGAGGAAAATTCCTCTATTTGTACCACAATCTGAACAATTCCAAGCCAGTGAGGGGAACCCTAGCATCGGCAATGTTGGAGCAATTATACACTAACCCTTCCCCCAAGATTTTCCCTCACATTAGGACCAATCCCTTCCTCCTATCATTCATTGAAAAGGGGAATTGATCTAGGAAATCATCATATAGGTTTCGTTTCAAATATTCAGTCTGGCCAGAATGTTGCTTGGGCGGTGCCATCTCAGACAAACTAGGGCTTCTTTACAACGTTATAATTTAGATAGCTAGGACTAACCAGAGATAGAAAATTACAGGACAAAACACTGCAATTTTTTACAACTATAATTAAACTATAGCCCTAACACATTTATCAACAAGTTCACAACACATCTAGCTAATCCTTTCCCAAATTCAAATGCAAAATGACCAGGAGGCACAAAAAATAAACTCATGGCTTTGTTTGCAGAACTCCCAAAGTTTTGGCTGCAAAAACTTGCAATTCTACCTTTAGCTTTGAAACTGCTCTGTGAAATAGTTGAATGCTTTGTGATACAGACCAAGCAGGAAAATTGATTTTATTATCGATCAAATTATGCCATCAAGTGTCTCATCCACCATTAAAGCTCAATTTCGCGCTGCACGAATGACTCCAACCATATTTGATGCAGATTTAAATTCGAGCCGTCGATTCTTCAGCTTGATCAAATCATCAATGACCGCCTTCAAAACAAGCTAACACAATTGCCAACACGGTGATAAGGGGCCCACCTTACCATACACTATGAAGGAAGTCCACGTGGTGGTTGCCCACTATATCGCAATCCTGAAACTTCTGATTGCGCGAGGGTAGGCAACTGTTGATCCTAAGCATCAATGATCTCGTTCCTTTAACACAGTTGCCAACCATGTCATTAACCTTCAAGCAGCTTTTCCAGTGAAATTATAACATATCCGTCAATTTAGAACATGTGCATCTCAAGAACACTTTAGTAATCCACCCCTTAATACATTTAAAGTCAGCTAGTGTTTCCTTTACTCTTTAGGCTTCATCGGATGACACATGTGGTGCCCGCCCGTGATTTTGCAATCAACCCAGTAACCATCGTAGGATGGCGGGGAACAACTCAGATCAAATGGTAGTTGGTTAGCGATAGCGTAAATTTGATCCCCCGGATAGGACACGTGGCGCCTGCCCGTGATTTCGCTATCCTTCAATTCCTGATCACGGGATGTTGGGCACCATTGATATCTGTAGGAAATAGATCAATGACAACACTAAATCAACCCTTGCAAAATAAAACATTCATTAAAAGGAGAAGTGGGCATTACTAGGTGGACGACAAACAACAACATAATTTTTTTTTTTAAAGGTGAAACACAGGGCCAACTGAGACTTAGGAAATAAAACCCTGTAAATGAAATAAAGTATTAAAATCAAAGTTGGGTTCTAATTTTAATCCGGTGACATAAGCCTAAGCCATTAACCCCAGTGGTCATGTCACCGACGGCTTAGCCAAATCCTTTCATTAAATACTAATTGTGCAATGTGTAGGTTTTCCAAATTTGAAGATATGGGAGAAGATCTCGATCGTACCCCTCCAACTCGCAGACCTAAGGTGTCATCTTGTTATTTGGCGTGAGGTTAGCAAAAGGCAGATGTGTGTCCTATATGGAATGTGGGGCCCAATCTCCATTATTGAGCTCATAACCTATGGTTTTAGATCGATAACCAAGATCAAAAGTTAATGTAAATCTCTGTTGTTCCCTGCTAGCTCATAGGAGGAAGATGAAGGTTGGTTAAAAGCCGCAAGGTCAACGAGATTGCGATGTGTAGCTCTAGCCTTTCAGTTTACAAAGTGCATAGGACTTGCCGACATGGTAGTTGGTTTTTGAGACAGATTAATGTTATTGGTCATGAGGAAGGTGAACTATACTTCGTTGGATGTCAAACCGAGTTATCCCGAGATAAACCGTTTGATTTTCCCAACTCTTTAGGAGATCAACGAGCAGTATTCAAAGTTGGAAAATGACACATGGTGGTCATTTTATCATAAAGCTGGTGAAGCATTAATGAATTATTCCTTTCTTGTGTAGTCACGTCGATCTCAATATGTGTGAAGATGTTGTTGGCAATCATGAAGGATGATCTTTGGATTCTCAAGCAGCTCTAGTTAAACGGTGACAGTACATACGCTGCCAAATTGCCATGTTTGCACATGCATTTTTACTAGGCATTGATGAAGGTTGCCATTACCTTGCACAATAAATACAAGAGGAATTAACTGCTAATAGTGTCATTCTTGTAGTAGTTAGAGCACTTTGTGGGCTGAGTCTAATCAAGTTTGAGTGCTTTTTTGAGAAGAGAAAATGAGTAAGTGAGTAAGGAGGTCTGTTCGTTTGAGCTCACAAAAGCTTGGTCCTGCTATTTAGGAAGGTTGTTTGGTTGACAAGCCCAGGCTTGTGACCACTAGATGCAGTAGAAGGTTGCAATTCTAGAATGTTGTTGCTCAACTGGTAGATGACAAAGGAAAGCAGTTGGTGGTGTGCTCTATTACTAGTGTTGGTAGGAAAATAAGGTATGGGCATGGCTCCTTATCTGGATGCCAACACTCGCCCATTGACCTTAAGAGCAACACTTCTAATGATGTAACCGAGACTGAATCTGACTACTATCGGTATTTACCTCACTTCAATCACGGTCTACCCTTTGATGAGGAAGTGATAGCTGTGGTGCCATTGGCTGTTAAAACCCCAAGCAGACGAACTAGAACCGTATTGGGCAAGGAAAAGAAAGAAGAGGAGGCTGAGGGTCTACCGTATTGGGCAACAACTAGAAGCGGGCGTGTATACTAGGGTATGAGTGTTGGTAAGGGTAGGGTGGCAGGTAAATAAGAAGTTGTTGTGGTGCCTTCATGGCAATTTGGTTGCCTGGTTTTTTTGCGTGGATAGCGACAAGGGGATTTTGATGACAATTTGTGTTCCCTTTTCTTTTAGCTTTCCCCAGTTTGTGTGCCATTATGTTTTGCAGATTCAACGTGTGGGAAGTTTTGAAATGAAAGTCAAATGCAATGGAGATTTTGTTCAAATGAAAATTTGTGGTGAAATTACATTTGAGCTTGAAGCTTGTTGCTTCCTTGTCATATAAAAGGGAATTCAAGGCTCATTTGCAGGGAGAGAACTGATGAAAGCTCTAGCTAGGTTTTGAGTTGAATATATGGGTAGAAAGATATATGTCCTCTAATGAGGAGGTGATATCTGTGGTGCCATTGGCTATTAAAACCCCAAGCGGACGGAATAGAATAGATAGCCTGTTTTGAGTTTTGGATGAATATATGCAAATTATCTTAAATTGTATGCAGATATGACTTATAAGCATGAATAAACGTATAATTCTAATATATTTCTCTCCTTATGTGGATTTGAGTGAATTTTGAATGAAATGTTAATGATCTGCCATTCTTCTTTTGAGAATTTGTTCAATTGTGTCTATGTTTTGCTTTGATTCAAGAAACTCAATTAAATGCTTAAATGGAGTCATAAGTTTACAATTATTTACAAAGGATTTGATAAGTAGTAATATATCGAAATTGAGCTCCATAATGCAAGGTATTATATGAGTAACCATTCTAAAATTTTGGGTCATTTCTCGCTTAAGGTAAATGGGTAACTAAATATTTAAGCGTGAGCATAAAGAATAATATGTAAATGGGTCACTCACTCACTCTCTATCTCTCTCCCTTAACCCTAAACCCTTAACCCTTAAACTCTAAACCCTTAATATTAGGTGTGTATTAAACATTATAAAAGTATAAATTTTGGAGTTCTATTAGGAATTGAATGATAAATGGCGATGAATGGGAAAATCTAAGGCACTTTAATATTTTCAACTAAAAAAGTTAGAGTTCAATTAGGATTAGTGTTCACTTAGGGTTAGGTTTAGGGTTCAATGAATGTTCAATTTGGGTTAGGATTGAGGATGAGGTTGGGGTTTAACTAAGGTTATGAATTCAATAAGAGTTCAAATAGGGTCAAGGTTAAGGTTAGGGTTGGGGTTAAGGTTCAATTAGGATAAGAATTAGTGTTAGGGTTAGGATTAGAGTTCAACTATAGTTCAAAGTTAGGGTTATGGTACAATTAGGACTAGTGTTCAATAAATGTTCAATTAGGGTTAATACTTAATTAAGGTTAGTTTTAAAGTTCAATTAGGGTTTGGGTTAGGGTTGGGATTATGAATCAATTAAGTAGGTTTGGGTTAGGGTTTGATTAGAGTTAGGTTTAGGGTTTAGTTAGAGTTAGGGTTAGGGTTAGGGGTAGAATTCAATTATGCTTAGTGGTCAATTACAATTAGATTTAGTGTTCAATTAGGGAAGGGTTAGAGTCAAATAGGGTTAGGTTTAACTAGGGTTAGTTAATTAGAATAGAATAAGTTTTGTGTTTTTAATTATTGATATCTAAAATTTTATTATAATTTTAGAAAATGAAATGATTTGGACACAAAGAACAAAAAAATAGAAAATTGATTTTTATATAGATCTTATTTCTTAATTTATTCTAAAATTCTAATTAATAATTATTAATTAATATAAAATGAATATTTAATTTAATTTATTTAATTGTGATAGATAATTAGTAAAACAAATAGATAATACAAAATGTTTTATAGTTTTAAAAAATTAGAGGAATTTGGTTTAATTTTATTTGTAATGTCAAATATTAAAATTTTTAAAAGTTGATGCTTAATTGAGTTTTAAAATATTTATAATTAATGAATAGAGGTAAAGATGAATATAGAATGAGGAGAGAGGAAAGGGATAAAAATAGATAGAGATATAGAGAGATAGAGGGAGAAATAAATATATAGAGATAGGGAGATGGGGGGATATATATATATATATATATATATATATATATATATATATATATATATATATATATATATATAGAGAGAGAGAGAGAGAGAGAGATGGAAAGATAGAGATATAAGAGGAGATATAGAGAGAGAGGGAGAGAGATAAGAAGTAAAGAGAGAGAAAGAGCCAAAGAAATAGGGATGGAGATCAGGATCAATAGAAATAGGGAGATAGAGAGAGAGAGAGGGAGAGATAGATAAATGGGAAGAGAAAGACATAGATATAGAGATATATGGGAAGATAAAGGGACAAATAAGGTTGAAAGGATATGAAGATAGATAGAAATTATAGGGGGAGGGCAAGAGATCGAGGGGGAGAGATGGGGAGAGATTGAGAGAGGAAGGGAGAAAGGGAGAAAGATATGTAGAGGAGAGAGAGATAGAAGATGGGGAAGAGGGAGATATATGTAGAGAGGGGGAGAGAGGGAGAGTGAGAGAGGGAGGCTAATTTTTTAGTTTAAATTCTATAAAATATTCAATAAATAATAATATAAATATTATAAGAATTATATAATTTGTATTTTAAATTACACTATATTTTATTTTTTGAAAAATATGTAATTTTTTAACCATTTTCCTATATATTTAGTATTAAGATTTTTACATCTTTTAACAATTCAATATATAATACAAATAAAATATAGTTAATAATTTAATTAACTAGAATACCTATATTAATTAATAATATATGTAAAACACGCCGAGAGTTATCTTTATCAAGATGCCTATTGACTTGAAAAAATGCTTACATTTTCATGAATATGAATTTGTAAAGCAATCAATTTGATTTCATTATTTTTTGTGTCATTGTTTATCTCAATTCCCATATATAAGGGTACACATTCAAATTTGAAATCCTTTTCAACTTGTCTATAACAACAATCAACCAAGAACAATAGAATTTAAAAGCAAAATGTTCATCAATCATTAGATTTAAAGTATTGTGACATCAAAGAAGTATATCATGACAAAATGGCATTAACTAACTTAGATATATCCTATTTTTTTTTTCAAATGTTTGAATACATTGTTAACATTATATACATTCAAGCATTTGAATGTTATGAAACCTATAGCTTTGCAATTGAGTCTAATAAAGCTTTGCTCTCAGATGAATAATCAAACTTTGTTGTTTTTATGATTGTGCATTTAATCCTTTGTTCATCATTATAAGTCTCTTTTTTCACTTGAAGTTTAAATATGTATATGTTGAAAAGGACCTTTTGTATAATGTGTGAAAACTTAACATCATCTTGTTTTTCATGCTTCAAAATGTTCAATTATTTTGTTACACCCATAATTTCTTCTGCCACTTCTTCAAAAGTTGTAATCCAAGTGAATGAAGTATGGTCTTGCACTTTGCATTGAAGTCTATATTTATAATCACATTCAGGGAAAGTTTTATCACATCTTCCACAATATCACTGACCATTTTCATTAGTGTTTACCTTCTTTTTGCAGTGCCTATCTCCAATTTTCAAGGGGCATGTTGTATAACAAAAAAATTATACCTTAATGAAAGATAAGGTAGCTTTCATCACTATCAATAAAGGTTTACGAGTTGGCAGATATGATCACTATTTGAGATACTAGGGTTAGGAACAAATAGGGTTTAAGAGTTAGGGTTGGGGTTCAATTAGGGCTAGAGTTTAATTAGGGTTAGGGTTAAGGTTCAATTAGGATAAGTTTTCACTTAGGGTTATTGTTAGGCTTAAGATTAGGGTTAATAGTAGGGTTGTGATTTAGATTGGGGTAGGATACCAAAAAATTGTTAAAATGATAAGATAACATAAAATTATAAATGAAATTAATCATATTAATTTCATAGTTAAAAAGATAATTCTATGGATCTTTAAATATACATATATAATAATCTTTAAATCTTTATTTAAAAAAAAAATATATTATATTTTTTAAACTTATACATTAAATTTTTTAATATTTAAGTTATACTAAAATCTAAGATGTTCAATATTGATTATTATTTTTAAATTATAATATTGATTAAAGATATATAATTATATTTATAAGATTTAAAGTCAATAATGAACTTAGAAAATATTAAATCAATCAAAAATGTTTCTATTATCCAAAATACTATATAAGTAAATTATAAACTATTATAATATAATATTTAAATTTTCTATTTCAAATGTTAAATAATTCTAATGTTAAATTTTTATAATTAAAAACTTACCTTTTAATGATGTTAGTAAGTTTTTTAATTAAAATTAGTTTTTCAAGCATATTAACATACCTAGATATATTCACCAAAATCTGTTATCTATTATTGATTATGTAATTTTGTA